>APFE030387575.1:0-13816 GCA_000404065.3 Pinus taeda
TACATCATCCATCCCAGGCATAGTGGGGAAACCAACATAGGCCGTTACATGACCTTGTCATCATAAAAGAGATAAAACAAGAACATTACATTATCCATCCCAAGCATAGGCCGTTATATGACGTTGATAAGAAGAAGGTACATGACATAGAGATGACACATTTAAAACAAGACTTATGAAAGTCACCAACAACTGATAGCAGCAGCAACTGTCAATCACTATTCAGATCAGCAACCAAGATTTCCTTCTGTTCTCCTTCTGTTCTTGATCTACCTGAAATCAATAACAGTTATGAACCAGAACCAAAAGCTTCTAAGATAATGCCAACAATGCATCATTAGAAGTTACTCTGCTTCCCTTGAAGCTTTGCCGGATGGTCTCTGTCAGACCCACATCAGAATATCTTCAACCAGAGCCTGCTCCTTCTGATTTCCATCAATCCTCCATATACGCGACTTTCTCTGCACAAACCAGTGTATGTACGCGGATACTCTTTATTATATACGCGTATAACTATTTTCATATCAGCAGTCTGCAAATGTCCTGTACCAAGGTATGTCTGTATCATCATAAAATCATTCACATTATATCATGAGTGTATAGTCAACAATATCATCCATGTATCATCTCTTGGGAAAATCTGCATCAAACAGCATATGGGAGTACTAATTCATCAACATATAGATAAGAACTCATCATCATCATGTCCCCAACTACCAGCTTTGTGTATCCAGCACTGTCATCAACAGTCCTCATCCATAAGGTCACCAAGTACTATGGGAATCCTGCATAATCTTCATGCATATGATAACAGCAGTATGAGAGACCCATCATCAAGCTTTGAAGATCATCATGTAAGCATGCACCATCAATCACAAATATGATCTAAACATCAACAATGTAACCCCAAGAATCATATGAGATGGACAACTCATATCAAGATATATCATTTTGCCATATAAGTATCATCATCAAGGACTATTAACCATAATGCCAACAATGCTTTGTTAAAGGCATGTGCTCCCCCTCAACAAGTGCCATCTGTTTTCTGTTAGATCTGATCATGTGTATATTAACAACAATCATCAAGCCATCATCACCACCAAAATACTTCTAATCAAGAATCAAGACATTTCCACTCATCCTCAGCAGACTGTAACTATTAACCGATAGAGCAAATAATGGACTGAAGCATATCAGACACTTTTTCTGAGCCTATCCCCACTTCTTTTCCTCAGACTGACATATACGCGACTTTTCAGTGTCTAACTCGCGTATATACGTGACTTTAATTTATAAAACTTGCGTATGAGATTCAGGACACTGAAGTTGTACACTTTCAGCTCCCCTTGGGTTTGTTATGTCTGTGCTGTGCTGAGTATCCTGTGCTGTGTCACATCTTTCTGACTGAACTTCCTTCTTCTTCCATACCTTCAAGCATGTTGATGATTTCTCCTTTTGGTGTGGTGCCCGAATCTTCTTCCAGCATTCCTTTGCTATATGTCCAAGCTTGTTACATGCATAGCATCTTACATGTTTCATATTCCTTCTGTAGCAGTCAACAGCCTTATCACCATACATATTGCAAGCAAAGCAATATCCATAAAGGTACCTTGATTGAGATGACTTTTTTGCATAATGATCTTGAACCCTTCTTCTTCTACATCTAGCTGCAACATGTCCAAGATTATGACATACATAATATTCAACATTATTCATAGGAGGAGTAAAGGATTTTCTTTGAGGAATCTCTTTTCTTGGTTGATGATGAGATGGATCTTTCATTTCTTTGTTGACCACTTTAGATTTCTCTTTAGAGTTCCTTGCTTCACCTTGTGAACTAGATTCACCTTCAACCGATACATGGAAACCAAGACCAGTTTTTATAGCAGGAGACCTTTGACTACTAAGAATATCATCCAAGACTTTAGAGCTATCTTGAAATCGTAAAAGCTTGTCCTTTTCTTCTATTTTACCTTTCAAGATATTTACCTCAACTTGAAGTTGCTCTTCCTTCTCAAGAGATTGCCTTTTCAAATCTTCTTCAACACTTCTTCCTTCTTCCATTTGTTCCCTTAGATTGAGAATCTCCTTTTCTTGTTCTTCATTTACATTCTGCAGCATTTGATGAACTCTAAAGGCACATTCCAGCTGTGATTCTTGTTTTTCAATTGCTTGATGTAGATCTTCATTCTCCTTTCTTGATTTTTCAAGATCTCCCTTTAGTGAGAGGACTATAGCTTCAAGACTTTCATAATCACTGGATCTATCTCTGAGATTCTTGATTGTTGTGTTCTTTTCATTGACTTCCTTTCTTAGAGATGTTACTTCATCATGCATCTTTTGAAGTTTGTCCTTGTAGGACTTCCTTATCTTGGTTTCTTCCTCTGGTTTGTCATTTAGCAACTTTATAAATTTGTCCATGAATAACTTCAAGTTGGCTCTCAGTTTGGTAGTTTCTTCTTTGAAGTCGCATTCCCTTTTGTTCAATAGATCTTGTTGATCTTTGATTGTGTCTAAAAGCCTTTTAAATTTTGCCTCTATTTGATATCTCTCTTGTTCACCCATAAGAGCAAGTTCAGTAGTTTCACTATCACTTTCATCTCTTTCACAAGGAAAAATAGCTGGAACATCAGAGGATACCACATTCATACCTGATAATGATTCTGAATCTGATTCTGAATCTGAAGAGCTTCTTATGACTAATCCCCAATCGATGTCATAGTTCTTCTGAGATGACTTCTTTTTCTTATGAGCTTTCTTCTTAAGCTTCTTTCCCATTGTTCCACAGATCTCCTTCAAGCGATCAAGCTTCTATCAAAGGACCTGCTCTGGTACCAATTGTTGGAAATAATACTGTGAGGGGGGGTGAATCAGTATTATCAAATCAGTAAAACATTTTCATTTTCATACTCAGATTCATATACGCTACTTCAGTTAAGGATATCCGCGTATATACGTGACTGTGTTAAAAGAAACCAGCTTACATGCAGTAATCTTATGATTCAGTTAGCTTATCTTTAGTAAATGCATCAGAACATTATTAACCTTTTTAACAGTAAGCAGAATAGATCATCACCCATAAAGAGCACACACATGAACACCATGATATAAGGTGGAAACCCAATGTGGGAGAAAACCACCTGCTGCAAGTCATCTCAATCTTCTTCTTAATAAGAAAATCCTTTTACAATATTTTGTACTGGTGCAGCCTTATACCAGTACGGGAGCTACAACCCCCTTTGGTCTTGTACTAGCCGATCCATTTACTAGTACGCAGGCTACTACCTGCTACACTCCAAAGATTCCTTTAGCTTTTGTACTAGCTTAGATCTTGTATGTAGCGTGATACCTACAATCTTCTCTCTCCAGGTACCACGTTCAATCAATTTTTCATACTGGGATACACTGAAGCATCTAACACATAATCTGAAGGCCACAGTTTTCATCCAATTTTCATACTGGAACCATCAATATCATTGAATCACACAATCAATCAACACTAATTATGCAATCTCTGAATCACCCAATTACTTAATCACTTAACGTCAACAAAAGCAGTCACCAGAACACAGAGAGAACCCTGACAATCAGACCAACTGTATCACAAACATCATAGTTAAATGGTATATCGCACTTGGACGAACCAAACCTGCGTACATACGCTTTTTACCAAAGCCAAACCCGCGTATGATCTAATAAATATTCATCATGCTTGCATCGATTTAAGTAACCCAGTTCAGATCATTTTACATGCATCCAGTAATAACAGATCTAGAATAACACAATCAATCATATAGAGATAGTTCAATTTCAAAATTTGTCCCGATCTATCCTTAGATCTTGTTCTTCATCAACTTGTGAGATCCCTCCTTAGCTTAGATCAAGCAACCCATAACCTGCATACTGGATCTCATCCTTCATCAGATATTCAAGACTTTCTCCATACATTTTCCTAATGATCTTCTTCTCCTTTTATAGTCTTAGGCCTTGCTCAATACCATGGTCCAAAACCATAACAAACAAATACCATCAACTCAATACTAGGGATCAACACGTCTGTCGAGATGCCATGGTCTAAAAACCATAGGTTCAAATTCCAAGGACTAACTGCCACGGACCAAAGGCAAGTTTTCCAACATGTACGCGCTTTTCTGTGCATGGAAGTGCGTGCATATGCATACGCGACTTCTGATCAACAAACCCGCGTGTATACGCATTTTTGTATACCCAGAAAACTTGCGAGTATAACCTGTGTGTATAACCTACTTGGTATATAGCGAACTTGCGTATATACGCGAATTGGTACATAGTGAACCTGCGTATATCCTACCTCTGTACGCGACTTGGTATATAGTGAACCTGCGTGCATACTCAGCTTTCTTCATTCTTTGTAATCTGATCATCAATTCTTTGCTACTGAATTGCTACACTATAATCTGTCATCTTGCCATCAAGGACAACACTTATATCATAATGCCAACACATGCTATGACCCCAAATCCAACACTGAATGCATAACCCATGATAGATCATCGATCATCCGGGTTACCTACCCAATCAGAGTCTAAAAAACCTGCTAAAATAACATCAGATGTATCAGTGTATACAATACCATAATCACTAGTACCCCGAAGATACCTCAATACACTTTTTGCTGCTACCCAATGACTTTCAAGAGGTTTAGACATAAACTGGCTTAGCACACTAATAGAGTATGCTAAGTCTAATCTAGCTGTAGTCAGATATATCAGAATACCAATTAGTTTCTTATACAAAGTAGCATCCACCTCCTTAGAGCCATCGTCACTGCACAATTCTAGATTTTGCTGCAAAGGTGCTAATGTTGTCTTACACTATTCCATTCTGAAATTTTTGAGTAGCCTTCTGATAGTAATGTAAAATTCTAAGGTCTTTCATTTCAAAAACCTATGACATCTGCAATTTGATTTCTTTTATTAATACATTTGCATTACCTATTCTAATCATGTCATCCACATATAAGGAAGTAAAAACTATCTGACGATGTACATCATACATGGTATATAGATTTGCATCATTCCCAATCCTATGAAAATCATGTTGTAAGAAAAATGAATTAATCTTCTCATACCAAGACCTGGGTGCTTGTTTTAAACCATAAAGGATATTTTCAATCTACAAACTAAATGCTCCTGCCCTTGTTTAACAAACCATTCAAGCTGAATTAAATAAACCTCTTCCTTTAAATCACCATTTTGAAATTCAGGCTTAATATCTAACCAATGTAGCTTCCGCTGATGTTTTGTAGCTACTACAATTAACATTCTAATAGTATTCAATTTGGCTACACGAGCAAATGTTTCTTCATAGTCAATTCACTCTTTCTGTGAATAACCCTTTTCTACCAGTCTAGCATTAAAAAAAATTGTACTCTCATTTGCATTAAATTTAGGTTTTTAAATGATCTAAATTTAAATATGAATGCAAAAAATTACAAATATAACCATAAATATAGAGATGCAGCAAAAATAATACTTCATTTTCATTAATGTAAAATACTGAAATATGCTTACAAACAGAAATGGAAATGAAATAGCTCGGGTGATGGTAACTTATCTTTGAGAAGATATGTTGCAGCTACATGCCTCTAAACTGCATTACAGTGAGGCTCAAGGGCCTTTTTGTTATTAACAATAAGAGAAAAACCTAAACAACCAAAACCCTAACCTGCAGAGATGTAACACCAAGACTTTATGGGCCCCATTGGGGTTAGTTGGACAACAAACTTCCCGAGGTCATGAATTGGTCATATTATCTCCATTTGACGTGCATGATACCTGATTGGAAACATCTCATCAAGGACTACGATGGAAAATATGTCTTTTTCAAAAAATCGTTCGCAGTATATTGCAAAAAAAACATCATTTAGGGCCTCAAAACGGCTCTGGAAGTTTAGGGCCGGAAAAACTGCTAAAAATAGTAAACTCTGCTACAATTAAGGAAAATAAAAAATCGAAAGAAGCAATGGTGGGGATCCAAGTGGAATTGGTGGGTGGCCACCAATATCCACCTGGATCATTCGTCCCCCCTTAGGAAGAAATGGTCCCCATTGCACTGAGTTCCTCCATGAGATGAGGAAACTTGTGATGAACTTGGTCCCTAGTGAGCCACTTGCCCTGGTGAAGGAGTTCGACTACTTTGAAAACTTGATACAGTTGGATCTTCTTCTGTTGAGTTTTCTTGATCTGCATGTCCATTATCCGATCTGTTGTAGCCAACTTGTTCCATGCAATGTGGATTTAACTCTGTTGGTGTGAGTTGTTCTGCAATGTTTGATGTGTTTAGTAATGGTGGAAAGTATGGCTGAAGTCGATCCACATTGAACACTGGGTGTAGGCCAAGTAACGGGTGGAATGAGTTTTCTATAGCCTTCGGTAAGGTGTTCCTTTTGTAAATGCAACTAGACTTTGTCACCCACCTGAAACTTGTGTGGCACCCAATGTTGATCATGTTGCTACTTGTACTTGGCATCCGATTTCTCCATAATGTCGTGGACTTGCTGGAGGATATGTTGGATGTGCTCAATGAAGTTGTTTTCCTTATCGGTTTCATACTCAACATGAGCCGAATCTACCTGAGTAGATGCAAATGGCATGGCCACATCAATGGGACTTAATTGCTAGAATCCTAAGCCCACCTAAAAAGGGTTGTGGCCAGTCAAGCTGTGGAGAGACCAGTTATAGCTTTGCTGAACATAGGGGAGGCTCTCATCCAATGTGCATGGATGCTTTGAGTTGTACATGCACAAAATGTGTACGATCATCCTCTTGACAACCTTTGTCTGGCCATTAGTTTGGGAATGGAAAGCTATGGACATAGTGAGTTTGGTGTCTAGCATTAGCTAGAGACTGGAACAAAATGTAATAAGGAACATGCTATCTCGATCTGAGATGATAAAATATGGGACCCCAAAGTGTACTCACACTCGTTCAAAGAAGAGTTTAACAGTGGCTTCTGTTATGATATTCTTCTTGCAGGCCACCATACTGGCCATCTTCGAGAATCTGTTGATGACCACAAAAACACAGTGGTTTCCATGGTTAGTAGAAGGAAGGCCTGACATGTAATCCATGGAAACGGATTCCTAAGGTCGACTATGGGTAGTCAGTAGAGTATAGATTCCTTGCTTCCCGATGGTCGGTTTGGAAATGACATAGGCAATGCAGGATCTGATGCACTCCTCGACATCCTGTCAAAGATTCAACCAATAGAAATACTTCTGCAGTACTACCACCATTTTTTCAACCCCTAAATGCCTAGCATCTTGACTGTAGTGTGCATCCCAAGTCATCTTGGCACGCTCACTTGAAGCAACACAAAGGTGACCTAGGTGGCATAATAGAGCATCTTGAGGGTGAAAAGATAGAACATGATGACCTTCCAAGAGCGTCTGGTATGTGTGGCCGAATTCTCGGTCGTTTTTGTAGAGAAGTGGCCAATCATAAGTCTTGTGCCCATAAGAGTTGATCACGATGGTTAACGCCATGATCAGTGGTCAATTGAGGCAATCGACAACATTATTGGTGCTGCCCTTATTACACTTGATATTCAAATGGAACTAATGCAGGTATGTGGACCACTTCAGATGGTGATCATTCTGTAACTTCCCTTGCTTCTATATGAACTACAAGGGCTGATGGTCTATGTGGATGATTGTTTCCTTTACAAAAATGTAATGCTTCCATTGTCGGCAGGCCTGCATAATGGAATGCATCTCTTTGTCATAAGTGGGATACTTTCGGACTATGTCTGAAAGTGCCTCGCTGTCATATGCCATTGGATGCCCGTGTTGAGTAAGGACTTCCCCAATAGCATAGTCAGAGGCATCTATCTTGATCTCAAATGGATGTTGCAAGTCTGGTAATGCGAGCACTACTGCTAAGTAGAGGCGATGTTTCAACTGTAGGAATGCCTTTTGTTGAGATTCTGACCAAAAGAGTTTATCTTTCACTCCTCCCTTGGTGACTTGACTCAAGGACCAAGTGATATGAGAGAATCACAACACGAACTTGCGATAGAAATTGGCAAGGTCAAGAAAGTTACGGAGCTCTGTCAGAGTGGTGGGAGATGGCCAATACCAAAGGACTTGGATATTTGTTGTATCAACATGCACCCCCCATTCATCAATAATGTACCCGAGATACTGAACTTGGGTCATGCCAAAAGTGCATTTCTCCAAATTGGCACATAGATTGTGTTGTTGTAGTGCTTGGAGAACCTGTTAGATGTGGTGGGGGTGCTCTTCCTAACTCTAGTTGAAGATGAGGATGTCATCCAAGTATAGCACTACAAATGAGTTGGTGAATGGACATAAGATGCCATCCATCAACCTCATGAATGTTGCTAGAGAATTCATCAACTCAAAAGGCATAACCAACCATTCAAAAAGGCCCTCCTTAGCTTTGAAGGCAGTCTTCCACATATTGGAGGGTTTGATTGGTACTTTCTGATAGTTTGACATCAAGTCTATCTTGCTGAAATATTTTATCCCCTTCAGTTGGTCCAAGACGTCATCAATCCTTGGGATCAAGTACCTATTCTAGACAGTGATCTTGTTCAACACTCGATAGTCAATACAAAGTCTCCAAGTCCCGTCCTTCTTCTATACCAACACGATTGGGCTCCCACAGGGCAATGAACTTAGTCGGATGTGACCTTTTTGTACCATCTCCTCAATCTACCTCTTGATTTGGTCATTTTCAAGAATGGATCGCTGGTAGAATGTTCCAATGGACAGCAACGCACCCGGGGTTAGATCGATGGAGTTCTTGACTTAATAATGTACAGGCACCGCTTAGGGGGAGGTGAAGATGTCCTCGTAATCCTCCACAACCTTGTCAATTTGTTGTTGTCGTATGGAGGGGCCCTGTTTGCAGGTCATGGTCACCGTCTTCTTCTTTCCCTATGGGCATATCTGTTGGAAGTAATACTGGGGGGGTGAATTAGTATTATCAGATCAAGAATTTTTCTCTTTCATAATCACATTTATATATAGTACTTCAGAGAGGGGAACTAGTGTGTACACACAACTGTCTTTAAGGAAACCAGCGTTTATGCAGTAAACTTACGATTCAGTTAATTCATCATATGTTGATCTTTAATCAGTGCATCAGTACTTCATCAATCATTAAATAGTAACCATGTGTAATATAAACATAATAAACCACTACACATAAGAAAAAGACATGAATGCCAAGATTTAAGGTGGAAACCCAATGTGGGTGAAAACCACCTGCTGTTGTCATCTCTGTCTTCTTTTAATAATAAGAAAATGTATTTACAATCTTCTAATGGTGCAGAATGATACCAGTATGCAGGCTTCTACCTACAGAAGGTTACAACCTTCTCTTGTTGTCCAGCTTCTACTTGAAGGGAGCTACAACCCCCTAGATCTTGTACTAGCCAATATGTTTACAAGTACATAGGTGACAACCTACAGAAAACTCCACTCTTCCACCAGGGACCACGTTTAATGAATTTTCAAATTGGATGCTCCTAGCACATATCAAGACATATGAAGACCTTGACTCATCAATACCCATCAGAAATTTAGAAACTCAAACTTCATCAACCAACACGTAGTTAATCTAAAACAATGAGACAACTGTCATCAGAACACTATGAAAAACCCAGAAACCAGTATCAACATTCAGAACCAACTGAAACCTCAAAAATTCATGTGTCAGACTGTATACGCTACTTCAATGAAGAAAAAATGTGTGTATACGCTACTTCCTTCAGCCCAACCTACGTATACCTCTAAATATTTTGAATCATAAAAACTCTGAATCACAAACTGCACCAACTGAAAGTGTACTAAACATCTGCTATCAAGTTACAAAACTTTACACAGATAGGCAATAGAAAATACTTCTTCTCACTTGTACATTTAATCAAATATCAACCTCCTTATACATTCATATTTACATTCAGATCTAAGAAGACTTCATTGAAAGACAACAATAAAATAGCAACAACAATAAATCAGCAATATTGATCTAATAGATTAGTCATCTCTGAATATCAAGCCTTTCTTTCGTATACGCTACTCTAAAGAATAGAGCCTGCGTGTATACGCTCTTTTGCTGAGACGAACCTGCGTACAGATCTGAAAATATTGACTCAAAACTTTGTTGCAATTCCAAACTTCAGACAAACCTAGATCATGATAGATAATGGATAAAATAGATGCAAAACATTAGATCTAGCCTCAACCAATATCAGATCATTCAAGAACAAGTCATTTTAGGTCTCATGATCCTGATCCAATATTGAACTCAAGGTGCACATAAATATTTCAAATCTAGTCCCAAACATTACCCTGCAACATAAAATATACTTCAGATAGAAGTATTCCTTAGAACCTTATTCACTTGCACACCTGGCATTATGATCCTCTCTTCTTTATATAGTTTTTGGCCTTTCTCAATACAATGGACCGAATCCACCTAGGACCAATACCTTGGATCAAATACCACAGACCGAATACCTTGGACTAAATACCTAGGGTCAATATCATTGTCCAAAGATGCCTTAGACCAAATACCTTGGACCAAAACCATGGTTTTCAACATGTACACACTTTGCCTTCTGTGGGAGTGCATGTGTACATTATACAGTACTTCGTTTATGAGTACCTGTGTGTATACGTTGCTTGGACTAAGTGATCTTGTGTGTATCTCTTAAACTACTCTTACATCACATTCTTCCTTCAACTTCTCTATTCTGATCAATAGACCTTAGTTCCATCTTCCTGATCCTCTATACCACTTCCCCATTGCCTCTGAATATTCCTGTTAGCCTCTTATCAAAACTGAGTTGACTTGTAGAGTTTCCATCAAGGACAATACTTGTATCATAATGCCAACAATCTCCCCCTTTAGAATTGATGGAAACCATGATGGTGTTGACTACTACAACCTCTAAGACTGTTACAGATACCATACAACACAAAATTACCAAAATACTCTCCCACTTTGACATCAAGGGAAAAGAGCAAACCACTCTACTCTCCTCCTTTGCATGATGATGTCCATACTCCCAGTGAGTACATGCCGAGTTTGCAGAGAGATGATTCAATATAATAACATGACACTATAACTTAACAAAGTGAGTATGACCTCCCTATGACCACAGACTCATACATACATCAATCACCCAACCAAGTGGGGATACACCATATTTAACTCATCTGCCCAACCAAGTGGGGATATACCAAATTTTATACATGACAGAAATACAAAAATTATTACATCATCCATCCCAAGGATATTAGGGAAATAGATTACATCACATGACCAATAGAACTCATTGAAATATAGACCATGATAGAAGAAGTTGTATCACACTAATGACTGATGCAACTAAGAAATAGCTGAGTTCAGCAACCATAATGCCAACAATGTGGAATGTGAACACTCCCCCTGAACCTGTGCTACCACTGTTTTTTTTTGTTAGAAAAATATATACGCACTTTCAGCCAAGGCAACCTGTGTGTACCCATGCATATACTACATGAAACCAACATGTAGTAAACTTCCTCTAAAAAACTGAATTTAACAATAGGATGATGTAGCAACAACTCCCAGTGTTTGTCTGAGATATTCAAATGTTTCATTGGGTAGTGGTTTCATGAATATATCAGCAACCTATTCTTTGGAGGGGAATACTCCAATTTGACCTTTTTTTCAAGCACCTTTTTCTCATAGAAAATAGTACTTGATGGTTATGTGCTTGGTCTTGGAGTCCATGACTAGATTCTTTGAAATATTTATGGCACTTGTATTATCACATAGAATGGAGATGGGTGGAGTACATGTGATTTGAATGTCTTGGAAAGTTTGCATCATCCAAAGTAGTTGTGTACTGCATCAAGATGCAACAGCCACATATTCTGCTTCAGCTGTAGATAAAGCAATTGAACTTTGTTTCTTGTTGAACCAAGGCACTGACCTAGAACCCATATAGAATACACCACTACTAGTGCTTTTTCCATCATCAACACTTCTTTCCCAATCTACATTTGTATATGCATGAAGAGTAAGATCTGCATCTCTAAGATACCATAGTCCAAAGTCCTAAGCTCCTTGAAGATATTTGAAAATTCTTTTGACTGCCTGAAGGTGTGATTCCTTTGGATTTGCTTGGAATCTTCCAACTATTCCTACTGCATGCATGATGTCAGGTCAGGTACCTGTTAGATAAAGCAAACTGTCAACCATGTATCTATAAGCTGGTTGATGTACTGCTACTGATTCATCATTTGAGCCAAGACTACATCTTTTTACCATTGGAGTACATATAGGTTTAGAATCTTCCATTCCATACTTTTTCAATATATGCTTGAGATATTTGGTTTGTGAAAGAAAAATGCCATATTTAGTTTTCTTAACTTGTAGAACAAGAAAATAGGCAAGTTCACCAAGCAAGGACATTTCAGATTCTTGCTACATTACTGAAGCAAAATTCTAACTCATGGATTCTTGATTGCTACCAAAAATGATATCATCAACATAAACAATAATAATTAGCAATTTATCATTTTCAATCTTGTATAAATTGCTATCTACAAAACCTTTTGTAAAACCTTGTTGGTGTAGATATTTGTCAAGGCAATAATACCAAGCCCTTGGAGCCTATTTCAAAAGATAGAGAGCCTTTCTGAGCCTGTATACAAGTTTTGCATCATTTCCAAGAATGAATCCTTCTAGTTGTTCAATATAAACTTCTTCTTCTAAATCTCCATTAAGGAAGGCTGATTTTACATCCATTTGGTATACTTTGAATTTACGAAAATTAGAAAGAGCAAGAAACATTCTTATGGCTTCAAGTCTGGTAATAGGTAAAAAAGTTTCTTCAAAATCTATAACTTCTTGTTGAGCATACCCTTTAAAAACAAGTCTGGCCTTGTTTCTAATGACTTCTCCATTTTCCATTTAGCTTGTTCTTGAATATCCATTTAGTTCCTATAATATTTTTATCATGAGGTCTAGGAACAAATTCCCAAGTGTCATTCTTTTCAATTTGCTCAAGTTCTTCATCCATTTCCTTGACCCAACATTCATCTTTGCATGCTTCATTTGCATTTTCAGGGTCGGTGGAGGATAGTAATGCTAGATAGCTTGAGGTCCTAGTAATAGTTCTTCTTGTATGTATACCAACCTCCCTTTCTCCTCAAATTTGAGTTTCTGGATGATTTTTCTAAACATACCTGGACGAAGTCTTTTCTTCTGCCATTATATCTTCTTCTAGTGCTTCATTGGTTTCTTCTTCAATATAATTTTGATTTTATGTGGGAAAGTAATCCCCATCTTCCTCATTGTCATAATCTTTTGTTGATTTTATCTGTTTTGGATTTCTGCATGCTTCATCAACTACAACATCAATGATTTCAACAATTTTCTGAGGCCTTTTATTATAACATTGATATCCTTTACTTCTAAAAGAATAACCAAGAAGAATCCCTTCATCTGCTCTGGGTTCAAACTTACCAAGTTTTTCATCAGTCCTTTTGATAAAACATTTGCTTCCAAAAACTTTAAAGTATTTTATAGTAGGAGTCCTACCATACCAAAGTTCAAGTGGAGTTTGAGTGCTATTTATCTGAACATTTTCTTTGATGAGAATAGTCACGACAACAAATGCAGCTTCACCCTAGAAGATTGTAGGACTTCTAGATTCATCTAGCATTTCTCGAGCCATTTGTTGAACTGTTCTGTTCATACTTTCTACTACACCATTTCGCTGAGGTGTTCTTGCAGTGGAGAATTCCATT
>APFE030387582.1:0-10048 GCA_000404065.3 Pinus taeda
AATTTGGACAGAAGATGCCAGGACATGCAAGTAGAGGTTGATTCTTTCACAGAAAAATTTATAGTCCTGCATCAAAAAGGTTTTCCAAGTCCTTTGGGAAGTAATGATTGTTTCATGAAGCACAAGGACTATGTACATAAATTAAATACACATGTTTCTAATCAAGCTAATGCATCTTCAAGCACTTTAGGAGAGAAGGCACTTCCATCTGGCCAATCCCTTTATGACAGCCTGGAAAATCTATTCTACATAGAGCATGAGGTAAAACATTTGTTCACTATCCCACCTAACTTCTTCAGGTACACAGAAACCGACAAAACTCTGAGGAAGATACAGAGACATAAATTACTAGGACCAGAATGGTGGAAAAGCATGTTAGAGATCTTGTAAATTATCTTTGGTCAATGCAAAATTTTGGATGATTTATTATGATGTAGGAAAAAGGAATGAATCACATTCATGTGCTTCAAAGCACATCACATCAGAGTTAAAGAGGATCCAGCTAAGGCAGAATAACCAACATGGAGGATCAGTAGAAGATAGATGGGAACCTACTTGCAACACCTACCTCTAGTACATCTCATAAAGACTGATCAACCAGTGCAGCATGAATTTATTGCATCTATTTATTGTCTCCTGGTTTTCGAGACTATTTGTCTCTATCTATGTAAAAGAAGCATGAAGTTGTTAGCAGATATTATTTCTATCAGATATTTGTATGATATCTTGACATTTTTGTATAAATACTCCCCCAGATGAAATATTCGGGGTTGGTTGGTTGATAGCGGATGTTCATAGTTCTGACTGTAATACTGAACAATTTTTGGAAATAGAAAAGCTATTGGAACCATTCTTGTCAAGCTCACTGGATGAAGAATTGACACTAAGGACCATGTCACAGAATTCTCGAATCGTTTTTATGGATCAATAAGTCCCTTCTAACTTGTGTCTTACAGTTTTTGTGTTTACTATATCACATATGTTTCATGATCTAAATAATAGAGTAAAAGAATAACTCAGAATTTGCTTGTTTTCACTCCGTGTTTAGTCTCTGTTATTATTAATGTTTTCTTCAGAATTAGCATAAACAGTGAATTATTAATTACTCCTGTTTCCCTTAGTTCTTTCATTTTGAA
Source organism: Pinus taeda (assembly GCA_000404065.3). NCBI lineage: Eukaryota > Viridiplantae > Streptophyta > Pinopsida > Pinales > Pinaceae > Pinus > Pinus taeda. The sequence goes on from APFE030387582.1 coordinate 1,137, forward strand.
TATTAGCTAAGGAATTCCTAATTGCTCCTTAGCAGTAGTCATCCATTTTCCCTCTGTTAACATCATGAAGGATTCTTAATTGCCCTTCACCCATTGACTCCATTCCATCTGATCCTAGCCTTTTAAATTGTTCCATATTCGAGTACCTTGCTCTGTATTAAATCCTCTGGTAAGAAACCTAACCCAGGAAGCCATCCCTCTTTGACTCCATCATGCCCAATGGACTGAAATGTTTCATTTTTACCTCACTGTGCTATTGAGTCCCTCTCCTTCCAACCAAACTCAAAACAAAACCCTTGTACTTCATAACTAGCCTAATACCTTTTAAAACAAAGCTAAATTATAAGGAGAGAGCCCTCTCTAGATACATATTGGCTAGAACCTGTGTCTAAAAGATTGGTCTGTGGTTACCTCGGTCGTATTCCCTTTCTTACAACTTTTGGGAACAACCTGAATGATAACAACAACCTCAAAAATACATTATTCCCTTCTTGAAATTTGTGTTCTGAACGATGTTCATCTGCCTGTTACTTCATGTGGTTTTGAGCTTGATGGAGATTCTCTCTGAGGTGGGCTAGCATGGTTATGTGGTTCTATAGGAGTTGATCCCTTGCTTGTACCTTCAAGCATCCCTGGATATAAGAAGTAGGTGAAGGAGGGAGTTGACCATAAACTGCTTCATATGGAGTCATTTTGGTGGTGGCATGATAGTTAGTGTTATACCACCATTTGGCTAGAGGTAACCATTATACCCATAGATGTTGCTTTTCTAAAGTGAAACACCTAAGGTAGGTCTCTAGACATTTGTTGACTACTTCAATTTGACCATTAGTTTGGGGATGATAGGAAGTACTGAGTTGTATTTGGGTATCTTGTAGCCTAAAGAGTTCCTACCAAAAGTTATTGGTGAACATCAGGTCACAATCAGACACAATTGAAGTGGGCATACCATGAAATTTAAGGATTTGGTCCATGAAAGATTGAGCCACTAAAGTTGGTGTAAAAGGGTGGGGTAGGGCACAAAAATGAGCATACTTAGAAAGTCTGTCCACAACCACCATGATGATTGACCTGTTGCTTGACTTCGGAAGACCTGTAATGAACTCCATAGAAACCTCCATCGAGATTGAGGCCGGGATGGGAAATGGCTGTAATGTGCCTGGGGATTTGATTATTTCTCCTTTGTGGCGCTGGCATATGTCACACTTATCTACAAAAGTAAGAATGTCCTTTTTCATCCCTTTCCAAAAGAATGAACGTCGAGTGCGAGCATAAGTCTTCTGAAAGCTTGAATGGCCTACAATGGGAGATGAGTGCAACTCCGCCAAAATGTGACTTTTGAGGGTGGATGTTGGTGATATCATGATTTTGTCCTTGTAGCGAAGAATCTCATCCTGCCAAGAGTAGCTCACTGTGGAATTTGGATCCACTTGCAATTTATTAATGAGCTGGGAGAGTAGAGGATGTGAAAACAATTCCTTGTGAGCCTCTTCAATCCATTCTGGAATAGGAAGGGAGATTGCGCGCAAGGTGCTTTCCTCCTCAAATTGGCGTGATAAAGCATCTTCTACAACATTTCCGCACCCTTTCTTTTAAATTATCTCATAATCAAATCCCAAAATTTTGACGAGCCATTTATTTTTTTGTGGTGAGGATAGGCATTTCTCCAAAAAATATTTAAGGCTTTGATGGTCTATGCAGATTTGGAAACGCCGCCCGAATAAGTATGGTCACCAGGTATCTACTACATGTAAGATGGCCATCATCTCCGTCTCATAGGTAGATTGTCCCAAATTTGACCCACTTAGTTGTTGGTAGTGAAGGCCAAGGGTCGACCTTCCTACATTAAGACCGCCCCAATACCCGTAACTAAAGCATCACATTCAATCAGAAAAGATTTGATGAAGTCGGGTAGTGCTAATACGGGAGTGGAACACATGGCATGTTTGAGAGCTATAAATTCCTGCTGCGCTTCATCATTCTAGAGACATGAATTTTTCTTGAGAAGGTGAGTGAGGGGTCTAGCAATGCAACCATAATTGCGGAAAAATTTGCGATAGTAGCCCATGAGGTCCAAAAGTCCTCTCAAGCTCTTCAAGGTCTTCGGTTGAGGCCAATCCTGCATTGCCTGGATCTTTTTGGGGTCTACCCTGACACCTTCATGCCCCACAATGTGGCCTAAATACTCAACTTCTGCCATGCCAAAAGATCACTTGGACATCTTGAAAAATAATTTATGCTTCCGGAGTTGTTGCAAGAGTAGATCTACATGCTGAAGATGTGTGGCCCAGGTGCGGCTGTAGATGAGGATGTCATCAAAGAAAACAAGTACAAATTTTCTGAGATATGGTTTGAGCAGGTGGTTCATGAGGTTCTAAAAAGTGGATGGGGTATTACAAAGGCCAAATGGCATGACTAGGAATTCATAATGGCCTTCATGAGTTCAGAAAGCAGTCTTTGGAATGTCTACTTCTTTCATGCGAATTTTGTGATAGCCCGAGTGAAGGTCAAGCTTACTAAAAATTGATCCCCATTTAGTTCATCCAACAAATCATTGACAACCAGGATGGGAAATTTATCTTTTATCGTCAGCTTGTTGAGGGCCCTAAAGTCTGGACTTATACGCCATTCCCCATCTTTGTTGAGCACGATGACCACAACCGATGAATACGGACTAATGCTAGGACGAATGATGCTTGCTTCCAGGAGTTCCTTGATGATTTTTTCAATTTCATTATTTTGGGCGAATGGATATCTATATGGGCACACATTTGGTGGTTGGGCCCCTGGGACCAAAGTAATGCTATGATAATGTTCCCCTCTTGAGGGTGGAAGCTCATGAGGCTTTTCAAAGACCGGAAGATGGTTGTTTAAGATCTGTTACATCTTAGGATGAATATGAAGAGAAGTGGGTTCGAAGGTCTGGATGGCATTAAATTGGGCTATAACTCCATCGTGGCCCTTCTTTAACAATTTTTCCATGCTATGCGAGCTGATGATAGAGGGAGCACTCGCCTCGAGTCCTCATAGGGTATGTGTGTGGTTGTTGTGCTTAAAGCTCATATAGAACTCCTAGAAATCCATTGTGATTGGGCCAAGTGTGCGGAGTCATTTAGCACCCAAGACAATGTCACACTCTCCCATGTGGATGGCAAACATGTGGGTCTTTAGCTAATAATCCCCCATTTGAAGTTTGACATTTTCACAGCGGCCTTCACATTTCATTGTCCCCCCATCAACAATTTGGACCTGGAAATTAGAGACTGCTCTGAAAAACAATGCACTGCTTCAGTGACTCTTTGATGGATAAAGTTATGTGTACTACCACTATCAATCAAGACTACTACAGGGCGATGCTTAATAAAACCTCTGATTTTGAGAGTTTGGGGAGAAGCAATCCCTACAAAAGCATGAAGTGAGATAACTGGTTCTTTAGGTACATTGTCCAGCTGGTTGTCCTCATCTTCCTCCTCTAGTTCCTCAAATGGTGGGGCTTCCTCTGATGAACTATGATCAGTAACATCAATTTGAAAGAATTTGGGCTCCTTGCATTTATGCCCAGCAGAGTATTTCTCATCATAGTAGTAACACAATCCTTGCTTTCTTCTTTCCACCATTTTCACTAGTGACACCTTTTGAACCTTGAGTGTTTGGGTAGTGCTTTGAGCCTGAATGGGTAGACACTTGGCTATGAAATTTGGGCGATTCGACTGGGCTACTAATGCATGCTCTACTTCACAAGCTATCTTGAAAGCATCCAGCCATGAGGTTGGGTGTTGTAGGCAGACGTGGGCTTGTATGGCTTCTTTGAGACCATTGACAAAACATTCCAAGTAGAACTGATCGTGTAGACCTCGTGTGCGGAAGGCTAAGGCTTCAAATGCTGTAATATATTCGTTCACTATTCCTGTTTATCAGAGCTTAGTAAGATGACCCAAAAAGTTAGATTCATGGTCAAAGTGATTTGTAAGAGCTTTTGAGAATGTCTACCAAGTCACAAACCTTCCATAGCAACATTGATGCCACTGCCACCATTTCCATCTTTCATTGTCCAAGTACATGCTACCCACACTAAGATGAGTCGCATCATCTCTGATGTGATTCAGTGTGAAATATTGCTCCATTTGTGCTAGCCATGTGGCCAGATGAAAGCCATCAAATTTATACTTAGGGTCCAACCATAACCCCCTTATTTATGTAATAGGGTCGAGTCATAGTTATAGTTAAGTAAAGAGTCAATAAATCCCATATTAATAATTGTAAGTGGTTGACTTGCATTTAAATAAGGGACCACAGTTAGTTGCAAATGGGCCATGGTATTAGAAAGATGGTATTAATAAGAACCATGGTATTGACCCATGGTATTACATGTATGAATCCTATATAAAGGATAGAGACTGCCCTCAAGGAGCGTCATGTCTTATTTTGTAATCGAGGCCAGCTCTATTGGAGGTTTCCAAAGAGGTGAAGGGAATGGCTAGACTTTCCCTCAATGTTTTCATTGAAAGCATATGCCTTTGAGTGTTCCTCTGACTTGCCCTTTGTGAGTGTGTTAGCTAAGGTCTTGATCGATGTCAATACTACGTTCAACTTTTGTTCAAGGGTGTCGATCTTCTCATTGGCCATTGCTTGAGCTCTGGTTTGTACCATGCACTGATCTGGTGTACTTAAAATTTGAGACCACCCAGAATTTTTGACGCTAACAAGTGAATGGTACCACCTTGCTTAGCTTGTCGAACTAATTCTTTTGGGATAATTCTCCTATAAATGTCTTGGGAGGGTCTCAATTTTTTTTTTTTTTTTTTTTTTTTTTTTTTTTTTTTACTTCGAAAGGAGTTTTACTCCACGCTTCGGAATACTGCAGTAGCCGAATCCTAGAAAAGTAAATTATGCCCAATGTCCTGTGAGAATCATGCCCAGGTATAGGGGCCCACACAAATAGTCTGATCTATCAGTTAACCCTCAACTGCAGAGTATGAGTAGGAATGTGGCAGTGACCGAACCCCTGTTGCTAGATCTGAGTGGCAGATCTGATTGTGGTGACTGCTAAAGAATCCAACGACTAGATCTGAATGGCGGATTTGATATATTTGATTGGTGGATCTGATAGATCTGATTGAGAGAACTTATTGTTGCAGCTGTGAAAAAACCCCACCTACTAGATCTGATCTGGAAAAGATGATGTGTGATCTAGAGAGAGACAAGGGAACTATGGTCTGAAGGAGTGTTAAGTGCTACAGATCGCAATATACATAAGGGCCTAACAGTAGTACTCGGCCCAATCTTTTAGGGCACTAATGAAGGAGGATCAATTGTACCCTTAGCCATACAACCTGACCACCCTATCGTATGCAGGAGTAATCTCCCCAAGTGTTGTTCTCAGTGTACTGTAGCAGCAAGACAACCGACAATTTATCTATGGCGAGGTTTCAAGAGAGCCTATGGGGCTTTTGATATACCCAGAGGGTACTTGGAAGATAGTTCGTGCATGGTTCTCTCTAATGCGCTACTACTCGAAGGGGTACCCATAGGGTTTACAAGGGAGTCCAACAAGCCTGACCACCTCTTGTATTTCCTACGTGCATACCTCCACAAATCCGCAGGTTTATGTGCTCAATGATAGATCCCGTGGTTTGAAGTCGCCAGAACATGTCTCTAGCCAATTTTTTTTTCCTAAAACTGGAGATCCCACCGGCCCTGGAAAGTGCTCTAATACCACTTGTTATGCTCTTGACTTGCTAGAAGATACCATAATACCCAATATGCGAAGAAATAATACCCATAACATAGAACAATAAGAAATAACAACAAATATTTCATTATTCAGAAATGAAAGCAATGTTCACTTTCCTCTTTGAGGTGGGCAACCTCCAATAGAGTTCTGCTCGATTACAAAATAAGACATGATGGTCCTCAACGGGAGTCTCTATCCTTTATATAGGATTCATATATGCAATACCATGGGCCAATACCATGGTTCTTATTAATATCATCTCTCTAATACCATGGCCTATTTGCAACTAACTGTGGTCCCTTATTTAAATGTGAGTCAACCACTTACAATTATTAATATGGGCTTTATTGACTCTTTACTTAACTATAACTATGACTTGACCCTATTACATAAATAAGGGGGTTAGGGTTGGACCCTAACACCTAGTTCCAACACACCCTCACACTACTTCGGGTGAGACCATAGTCCGTGCTTTGCAGACTGTTTCCAAAATGATTAGTAGTACAGGTATTTGTTTGGCTAATTAAATCCGAACCTGAGTCAGGCCCCAAAGAGCCAAAATCCACCCAAGGTATCACAATCATGATACAGGGAGAGAATGTGAGGATGAATAGTTTTTTTGGACGGGGTCAAGAGTGGTAAGTGGTAAGTGAGGGGTCGGGTATGAAATGATATGAGAGGGGCACATAGCAGAGGGGCCTAGATGGAGAAATTTCTTTTCAAACCCCCCCAACTGGTAAAGGGAAACATGGCGAGGGTGTGAGAAAATGCCTGGGAGACATTGATCAAGCTGGAGTCAATTTTGGCCATCTAGAGATGGGAGGCTTCTAGGAGATATGTGCGCTTTTGAAAATACGACAGATCTACCAGCCGACAAAATCAATTTTATAAAATATCGCATCCAAGAGAGACTTTGATAGAGGAGAAAGCTTCACTTTGTGTGGTTGTTCATCGCCGATTTGGGATGGGTGACATCATCACTACCATGTGTCACTTGTAAATAGCCCCTTAGGACCCCTAAAAATGCCAAATCTGCATGCCACGTGTTTGTCATACTGCCATGTCATGATGATGTCAGCTTCCATGTCATGTATAAGGACCAATGGTATTTTTCCATGTGGCCCCCATGGAGGAGAGAGAAAAAGGCTCGCTTATCCTTGCTTTTGTGTTGATTTTCTTTGTTAAATATTTTTCTTCCTTCCATAGCGATTTAGCACTATATCAGAGCTTTTCCACTTTGCAATCTTCTTAACCCTATTTCTATTCAAGATCATCGATAGCTGATATTTTAGGAGGGATGATATGTGGGACAAACGATATTCTACCACGTGCCCCCCGGAGGAGAGAGAAGGGGTCATCCACCCTTGGTTTTTTCTTTCTTTTCTTTGTTAATCATTTTCTTGGCCCTTTTCGTTGCTTTACATTATTATCACAAAATCGTGATATTGCAAGGTTTTAGAGTGGTACTCCTGCTGATCCACCAATATGTTGATTGCGATGAACTCCTAGATCCATCAATCACCAATAAGCCTGTTTTACGATATCGATGATTTTCACTGATTTCCTTGTTGTCACTTTGGGAAAGCCGCTCATTTGCGATTTACGATGAGCTTGAACCTCCGATATCCTTCTCTCCTTCCATTTAAAGGAAACAAAACCTCTGGACTTTAAGAGGCCATATATCTTGATCTAGAAGTCCATTTTTGGACTTCCTTGAAAGATGTTTCCAGGAATTATGCAATGGAGAGGTTCTAATTTGGTTTTGAGTGCTCCTGTGGCATGGATATGGCTTCAAACTTCACTTCTCTTTCGTTACTTTGATCAACTAAAAAATCATAATGTATTAAGTGAGAATATTGGCTTCAACTGTGATCCAGGTGGATATTGGTGTCCACCTGCCAAGTCCATCTGGACCCCCATCATTGTCTCTTTCAGCATTTTCAGTTTCCTTAATTGTAGCACAACTTACTATTTTTAGCAGTTTTTCGGGTCCTGAACTTCCAGAGCCGTTTTGAGGCCCTAAACGACGTTTTTTTGGGAATCCGGGGGCAACACGGGTCCATGGAACATGGACTGTGTTGCCCGTTCCAACAATGGTAGTTCTCGGATAGATCTTTCTAACGAGCTATCATACGTGTCAAATGGAGATCCTATCAAAATCTTGCTCGAAGAAGCCCTCGAGCGACAACGGAACGCGATGATGGACAGTTTTGCACAGATTCTTCAGCGGCTACCTAGAGGTGACGCATCGGCTTCCAGAAATGACTCTGGAAACGCCACGCCCTTTAAGGTACAAGTTAATTTTGAAATCCCCATCTTCGAGGGTAAAATAGACGTAGATGCCGTAGATAAATGGTTAAATCTGCTAGATGGGTATTTCTCTGTTCACGAATTTTCAAGTCGGGAAAAGATTGTTTTCGCTTTCTTCTCAAAGAAACCCCCCACATCAAGACTTAGTGGGAACCTACTTGCGAGCAGAAGGACTGAAGTACAGGGCTCATTATTTCAGCACACCCATTGGAATTGACTTCCGGGGGAGCCATCAAGGAGCAGTAGCTACCCTGTCAAAAGCTATGAGGACAAATACATCAAATGGACCACAACTGCCGGCAGGGACGAGACCAAGATGTTCCAGAGTTCACAAACATTTTTCATACCCTTCGCACACAGTTGGGTATCAAAAGATTCCTAGCGAAATCTGGTGCTCAATTTGTGGCTGCCTACACAGATACATACAGGAAGAGATGGAGTTCTTGGACATCTCCTCACTCGGCACAGCATACCGATACGCTGTCAAAATCGAGCAAAAGTTGAAATAGAAGAAGCGAGACTTTGGATCTGCAAATCCGAAGCCCAAAGGACAAAACCAGGGCAGGGTGACCCAAGACAACCCGTCGAAGCCACAAGAAAAGAAAAACACCACAAAGCCGAAGAAGGACACAGGAAAGTGGTGTGAGTTCCACAAGAGTGCCACTCATAACACAAGTGAGTGTCAGACCAAGAAGTCATTGGTGGCTGAGTTGAAGGCTTCCGAATCAGATACATGTTTCGACCCTGAGCTAGAACCCGAAAAGGGGAATGGCAAAGGGAAGCAGTTCATTGATGCGGATCCCAGCGCCACTGTTGCCACTGCCAAGATCCAGAAGAATGAGCCCAAAGAGCCAGAGGAGGGGGAACG
>APFE030387586.1:0-27502 GCA_000404065.3 Pinus taeda
AACATTGAAAGGAATATAATGAAAAATCAAGCTGGTAGTCCCGGTTTTGGGATCCAGTGGGAAATCTCTGTGTATACATGTTTTATGTGTTATGCTCTCACATTTTTAATTTTCCTGTGATTTAGAATTCGTATGTAGGTAATTTTTGTACGGGGTTAAAACCTACAATCCCCCATGTGTCCACCTATGAATGAATCAGTTTACCTATTATCCTGACCATGCTCACTGAGTATTGGAGTATCCCACCAATCCACTAGATGCCATAACCATATTGGAGGTCCACAACCCCCAATCCTCTTTGCATGTCGCTGTTATATGTTTCTAGCTATTGGGACCCCTCTATTCCCTATCTCTGCCTCCTATAGGCATCCAATAGGTAGGCACCAAGCATCTAGAACCTGTGTTGTGAATATCCAGTTGCTCTATGCCTACCAAATCACACAACGATATCTACTATCCCACCTGCTGATGATGTGTCTGGGTATTTTTGGAAGCCTAGGCATCGTCCTACCAACAAATTCTTTTTCACTTCATGCTCACCTAACGCCTTGAATTTTCCAAATGAAAAAGAACCATGTAACTCCCTCTCAGTTACCTCCCCAAGTGTGAGCCTAGGGGTAGAACATATGCTACCTCGACATTCAACCATGCCAACCTTAAGCATGTAATTGTCAACTTGTGCACCTACCAAGTGTCTCAAATGAAGAGTCTCCTCTCGGCCCATGACACATGGTGTCTCATCCAACTACCTAAGGTGAGTCTCCCATACCCTGCTTCTTGAATGGAGATTTTCAAAAGGAAACAACCAAACCCTTTGCGACTGTAAGAAACACTGGAGGATGATGGGTGGGTATGTCCCAAAGAGTATGATCAAGAGTCTGTTAGAATGCTCAAGAGTAATCCTATGAACGACCCTTTTTTTGCCTCAGATTTGTTGATAAACCCCTCGAGGCCATGCTTCCACTAAATATGGTGTCCCTAGATGCTCAACAATGTCCTCATTGATCCTAGGCGAGTTGCGTCCAATGGTACACCTATTATCCTTGTCTATAAGTCACCTTGGAGGCAACACTCCAAGAGCCCACTACGTCGCATCATGTGTCACTGCATACCACCAAGTACTAATGCACTCCTTGACATGCCACTATACACCACAACTTTTCCATGTACACCACAAGATACCCTCAGCTACGGCTATACCATCATGCACCATCAGGTGTCCTCCCTGTTTCATTTTGTCTGTTACTCCTCGCATGTCCTCAATGTGATGCGAGTCACTCCTTCTACCCCACAGCGTAAACTGACATGTCGTGGTATACCATCATGCATCTCCATGCTCCTATGCAGGCCACTTCTCCTCGCTGCATAGCCCTGCACACCACTGGGTGCTATGGCCTAGAATTGGGCCTGTATGCATCAAGCCACATCCCTCTATATAACACTGAACACTACGACCTAACTTTGTACAGCCTTGGGTACCACTTCCTACTGTCATACCACCTTATAACATATGGTATCCCACATGTGCCAAAGTTTCTGCCACTCTACTATTGACCCCACCATGACACACGTCATGTCTCCTCATCCATCCTGGTAGACTTGAGCACCCTAACACCACTCCCAGTAGAGGGCATATCTCTATTGTGTTGATCCTTTGTGACCCATGAGTCCTAAACCTCAATGGGAGAACATTGTCTCCATATAATATCTCATCTGGTGGCCTACCCATGCCACCTCCTCCAACCAACTCTTGTTGGAGAATGTTAATCATCTTGTGCTCCCATGTGCAACCAACATGCCAAAACAACCAATGGAGTATGCTCACAAACCACCTGGCGACTAGAACCGACTGGAACTCCCCTCAGGAATGCATGTGCTCAGGGACTGGGTTAACTACCTCATCAATTCCATATCCATCCCGCATGTCTAATATTAGATAGGAAGCCCCGCCTAGATCCCAATGCCAAGCTGGGTCTACAGTACCCTTGATGTCTGAGAGCTCCCACTTAGCTTCACTCCAAACTACGACCATCTCCATCAGTCTAGTCCACTCCACCAAGTACCAACTTAGAATCTCTCGCCATCCAACCCCAAGAGAGGGATCGAATGCACAAACTCCAAAACAGAGAACAAGCTCTCCATCTTGCTAGTATTGCACCTTGTGCAACTCATGTCACCTCGACTCACCATCTTGGTCAACACATAAAATTTGTTGGGGGGTATCTGCATCTCTCTCATTTTGGTGCAAATATAGTCTAGAAATGTTGCAAGCCCCATCTATATAAGCCCAGAGAAAGCTACTATATGGAAGTACTGCAAATTTGTTGACGGTCCATGCATCTATCTGCTCTAAGTTAGTGGTTGGCCCCAAAGAAGACTGCTCATCTTCCTCCACCATTGGCTCAACATGAGTCACACACTACCCCTCCATGACTAGCTCGTGCCCCTCCATGACTAGCTCTTGCCCCTCTATGTTCTCTGCATGTTTTTGTAGGTGATTTTCATCTTGCAACTCTGTCGTAGATCTAGGTGCCTCTATACCTATCATCTCCTCATCAAGGGTGGTGACTTCTCTCGACTCCTCATCATCTTGTCATGTGTTTTTATCACCTGAAAACTCATTCATGACCCTAGATACCTCATCAATGGATACCTCAACAACGGATGTCACCTCTTCAATAGTGGAAATCTATGTGTCTCCTATCATCTCGTCAATGGATGTTTCTATGGGTGTATGCTCTACTCTCTCCCCCAAGATGTCAACTAGTGCTATCAAAGAGGTCTCCAACAATGGTGACTCATGTTCCACACTAGGTATACCAAGGTGCTCCTCACACTCCTGCGTGTCCTCTGCCTCATGCTCAATCTCATCCTCAGGCCTTTCATATCTAAAGCCAAGTCTCCACCAGTAGAAGTGCCTCCTAGTCTCACCCTCTAATTGTTCCTATCATCCTTGCTCCTTCCAAGGAGATCTGGTGTCCTAAGTCTGTCGATTTACCCCACACAGTGTAGATGGTTTCACCTCCATGGTCTATGTACCTTTAGTGTCTTTGCTGTAAAGATGAGGATGGGTTTGGTATGTCACCCTCCTCAACTAGGTCAACCTCTCATTCTCCCAATGGATTGCACCCCATAATTTTTGTACATTGAAATTCTCTTGAACCATGGGTTTGTCTATGGTTTCACCCATTACTATGCCTACATACCTGAATCTTCCATGATCTTAATGTTTACCCACAGTTGGGCAAAGATCATGCTCTAATACCACTGTAATGCTACAAAAAGGAAATAATAGTGCTAAACAAGAAAAATACACATATGACACAGAAAAATTCAGACAACAAATAAACACCCACAAACTTGCACGAGAACTGTGCCAAACTGAGCCATTTTATTATTAAAGGATAGTAAAATGCATGTAATGTGTGCACCTAGCTTGCCAAAGCAAGCTAGACAATCCTAGGTGAGAAAAATGTTGCCCAAATGCCAAGGAAAGACTTCTCCTCAATGTTCTATGCTAGCCCTAGAAATTTTGCAATTGTTGGCTGGAAGAAACCCTTGTTTGAGCCTCCAAAATTGCTCAGAAAATTCCGCCAAATTAATTTGGAGATCTCCACCAAAAACCTAGAAAAAAGCAAAAAAATTTGGCCTATGTCCAAGCCAAACTTGAACCCAAAAAATGGTGCAAATTCCCCAACTAACTAGAAATTCACCCTGTTATAAGAATTAGGATTTGAGGCCTGAATATTGCCTGAAAAAATCTGCAAAATTAGTCAAAGGCTATCAATAAACTCACAAAAACCTAGAAATGTTTGACTGGATTTTGACCTTCCAAAATCGAACCCCAAAATCCCTACACTTTCTAATAGTTGTTGAAGCACGTTGTTTGTCAAACCACCAACAAAATCCTTCCTAGACACTCCTTAAATGTAGCAATCAACTCCACCAATACTTCCCTTATTTCTCCCAACAAGCAATAGCCACAATGGTTGAAACTTTATCTCCCAGGTATGCCCAATTTCTCTCTTCTACACTAGCCACAGAGACTGCAAAATCACTCATGAATATTGTTGCCACTTCTCACTGTCAAACTCAACCAATAGCCAACAAATCTATTGAGCCTTCTTCTTCTAATTTCTCTCGGCAATTGCCCTTTAGAAGAATGTTGCAATGGCCACACTAGATCCACTACTACATCCTCCAAAAATATGCACTGCTAGGGTGAATTGAATACAAATGCTGGAAATATCTCTACAAATCTCCTCTAGATGATAATGGATAAACCTCTCTAGGAAGGGTGATTTCTCCGCGTGGAAAACTCTTGCTAAACAGCAATTGACATGGCTAAACAACTCGAGCAATAGAATCAAATTTGATAAGCCAAGAATGCCAAATGAAGTGCGTTGTCTTCCTTTTATAACTTTCGTGGAGCCTTTCTTCTCGCCTTTTTTTCGCTCTCATGCATTTCAAATCATTGGCTTAGGTAGTGTGTATTTCTTATGTGGGTGGTCCCCAAATATCATTAATAAAAAAAACAAAACAAAATTAACTTGTCTCTAACTCCTAAAAGTCTTCTATCAAAAATCAAATGGGCCCCGTCTTCACCAAAATTGGCCCCCAAAATGTAGAAATAAATCTTGTTCCAAAATAATTTAGGAAGGGACATTACATTCATGTACCAACACAAAAAAACTCAATGTGTTTAACTAGCACAAAACATTGCCCAGAATGGTCCTCTTTTGTGCTATCTAGTCTTACCAAACTCAGCCTAAACAGGCACAAGAAAAACAAACCATAACCAGTCCTCTTTTCCACTTTGCTAGGCTCCTTATGGCTGCGACTATTTCAGAGGACTTCTAATTGATGTTTTGCACCTGGACGATGGTAGATTGAATGGCTAGGCTCCTCTATTTATACATGTTTCTAGGTACGACCTCCACCTAAGGACACCTATATCAAGTAAGGTCAACCTGATCTTATTGCTATTTTAGCCCACACATACAAATAAAAAAATCTCTTTCCCATTTGATCAACTCCATTAAGGGTGCCACACATGTAACCATCATCAAACCTCCAAAATACAACTTGGTTTCGCACCCACAACTTTGGGTGCAAAACCCACTGCTTGGGGACTTAGGCCATAGGGAGTTTTTATGGTTCCAACTCACACAAACCCAGTACCGAGGGTTGTGAAGTACCTCCCGAGCTTGAAAGCTCAACACTCCCTATTAGCGAAGGAGGTATTTCCACCACTAGGAGGTATCTTGTCATCATCATCACTACTATCCCAACTCCCAGTGCTCACCACTCCAACATACCCTGAAGAATGAACTATGCTTGTCTCAGTGGTGTCTTTGCCATGAGAAGCCTACTGCTTCTTCTCTTGAAATGCTTTCAAGTCATCCCACAATTCCTTCTTTCTAATTGTAGAAGCACCCTTACTCCCCATTGACCATGATCTCTTCTTGGGTTGCACATTCTCCCTCTCAACCTACATACTCCCACTAGAACTTGGCTCCCTCTAAGCCTTAGGAACCTGCACCTGCTTGTGCCTCGCATGATCTATAAGCTTGCTCGTAAGTTGATATAAACCATGCTCCCTAACTTGGATGGCCATTCTAGTAGAGTTAGAGCCTTTGGACCTAAGCTTTGCTTTCCCATCCTAGAAAATCACGTCAAACCCCTTCTACTCGATCACTAAGACATACAATACATTATATTTGAGCTCTGGTACAAACAATACATCATGAATTTGCATCATCTATCCTAACTCCATCTTGAATGGAACGATCCCTGATCCTCTGATCTCAGATCTCCTTCTGACTCTTGTATCCCACCATCACATGCAACTTATTCCCTCTTAGTTAGAGTCTCGAACACATTATGCAAACTTGTCATATGCTTCGATGCACCAATGTCCACATACCATGTAGTCTTGTCGATGGCACCCTCGAATAAATAAGATACTAGAGAAAAATATTCACTCCCCAATCTTCTTAAGAGGTCATATAGCTCAGAAGAAGTGGAAATATGTGCTACCTCCTTCCCCTTCTTCTCATTATCTCCCTTCTTCAGACACTTCGTTGAATAATGGCCATACTCACCACAACTGAAACACTTCAACTTACTCAAGTCCTTCTTCAACTTGCCCTTCAGACTCCCTGCAAGTGCCATGCTATCATCTAAAGTCTTATTCTTCATATGAAGGTCCTCATCTCATAATTCCTCCTAAATGAAGTCATCCCATAACCTGTTCCAGTCTAGCAACGATCCCTTTGATGAAGGGCTTCCATTCCTTGGTGAACCCTTTCAAAGAAATCCTCACCATATTATAATATAAAACAGTCTTTGTGATGGTAGCAAGCTCATCTCGAACCTGAGACAATCTCATTAGATACGGCGCCAATGCTTCCCTATCCAACATCTTAGTACTCTTCAACTTATCCTTCAATACTAGTAGGCAATTCTCGTTCTTGTTCAAAAGCATATCCTGAAGAGATTTCTACATCTCATGGGCACTGCTCTTCCCCGACAGATGAGGTATCAAATGATCCTTGACACCATCTTACATGATCACCTTGGACTTTATATCCAAATCTTCGTACGCTTCAGACTCCTTAGGGTTAGTCAGTTTCTTGATCTCCTTGTCAGCAAAGACATAGATCTTGTTGACCATCAAGACAAACTTGATCCTTTCCTTCCATGGACTATAGTTCGAAGGCCCATCCAACCTGTCCTCATGTCCCAGACCAATTGACAACTTTGCTATTGCTAGTAGTCCTTCAACAACAATGAAACCAACTCCCTCTTGAGTTGTACGTGTTGTGCAATATCTAATTCACTAGCCCTTCAAAATAGCTCTGCTACCATGTTGAATTTCTATGGAACTCGAGAATTTAATTTGGATCTTAGAATCTCAAACACAAACACACCAAAATGCCACAACAATAATACTTTGCACATTGAAAAACAATAGCAGTGAATCAACACATACCCAAGAAACAAATTTTCAACCCAACTTCCATATATTAACAATCTTTAATACAACAATCTAGGCCTCCCATACCAGGGATAATAGCCCTTGATACAATACAACTAAGGCTAGGGTATAAAAAAAAACTACTATTGATACAATACAACTAAGGCTAGGTATCAACAAAAACTACGATAACCAATCTGCCTTGAACAAGATACAACTAACCTACTTGTTGATGTAGTGTGCTTCTCAAATCCTTTCCGTCCACGTAGCACCCTCAACACTTCTAGAAGGTCCTCTTGCCTCCCAATCTGTAGCACCTCAATCTACCTTTATTAGTCAACACAACTCCTTCAGGTCATTGAACATAGGCCCAAACAATTTTGCCCTCTAACTGCCACTTTGTCCTTCAAGGTTTTGCAGGGTCTTATCTTTGCTACCCACTTTTGTCACACTGTTGCTTCAAGGTGATAGCCTAGGGCTATTTGGGTTGCCCACTTTACACTGAAGGTGTCCTTATCAACACAGTGAACTAGGGTTGATTCACTAGCCCTCTTGGCTTCCCTTTTCTCCTTCAAAGTTAAGCTCCTTAGGCTCCAATAATTCTTCCTCTCTTATTAGTGTTGTAGTCCTTCACAAGGAATAAACTTAGGGCACAATAGATACCTTCTAACAACCATCCAATTGTACTTAAGATGCCCAAACAAATTGTCTAATCTAGACACTCATCTACTTAGTAAAACATCAACATGAGAACAACATTCAACATACCTTGACTAGCAGTATTCTTTTTCCTCTTTAGTTCTCAACCCTGTGCAAACATCTGAAGTTTTTCATAGCTCTAGTTAGAGCTTCTCATAGTCCATGTCAACCCTAATTTCTTCCCTCAAAACTTCGAAAATCCTTCTCCACAAACTCCTCCTTTATGTGTTATCACTTGGTCTTTTTTATAATGTTATTCCAACTCCTTAAGACCACAAACCAACCTAAACTAGGGATTAGTCCCTCTTGTACCAACACAGAAAATCTTCCACACTTCCTCCTCATACCAAACTTAGCGTAAATAGTTACAAGAAAAACAAACCAAAACCAGTCCTCATTTCCACTTCACTAGGCTCCTTATGGTTGCGACTATTTCAAAGGTCTTCTCCTTAAGGTTTTGCACTTGGATGATGGTAGATCTAATGACTAGGCTCGTCTATTTATATGTATTTTAGGTGCAAAGACCTCCACTAGAAGAAACCTCTATCAAGTAAGGTCGACTTGATCTTAATGTTATTTGAACCCACACATACAAATAAAATAAAAAATCTTGCTCATTAGATCAACTCTTTCATGGCTGCATTAGTAGCCCTTGCTCCATTAAGGGCGCCACACATGTAACCATGGTCAAACCTTCAAAATACAACTTGGTTTTGTGCCTATAACTTTGGGTGCAAAACCCACTACTTGGGTACTTAGCCCAACCCACTACTTGGGTACTTAGCCCACAAGGAGATTTTATGGTGCCAACTCACACAAGCCCAAAGCTAAGGGTTGTGAAGTATCTCTCAAGCTACAAAACTGAGTAAAAAGCCCCAACAATGCATTGGGCTTAGAAAGATAAAATTTAGAGCTTAAATGAATATGGACCATAGTGAACTTTGAGGGGCCAAATATGTTATACTACAAAGGGGGTGGAATCTAGTTTTAAATCAAAATATTTATGCAAAACAAGGAATAAGTATAGCATATGTAATGCATGGTTGTCTCCCTATTTAACAAGGGCAGAAAAGGGATAATTCCCTTAATGAACTTTAAAGAAGACTGCAATATTGTCAAGTTAGGGAGGGGGCAAGACCATTTAGAATTAGATTTTGAATAAATGATTTACACAAAGGAGTAGATTTAATGTATATAATTGGGAAGATCCATAACTAACAAAGCTTACAAACAAGTTCCTTGGTGATCATTAAGGAGAAAGCAAGACTATCAAGTTCAAAAAGAGGGCAACACTATCTGGAATCAAAGTTTCCATAAATAATTTACATAAAATCAAGAGTTGAATTAATGCATGCAATACATTGTCACTTTCATAATTAACAAAGCCAGCAAAGCAAAGAATCCCCCTGTTTTTGGATAAGTCCCTGTCTTTAGAATAAGTAGCTTAATAATTATTCAAAAGCATTGTGTATACTTTATTTAGTTTCATCTGTATTTCTTCATTAAACTCTTAATCGGGAAAAACCGACAACATAACATTATCATTGACAAAAGCATAAATAATAAAATAAATCACCTATCCAAAAACCTGTCCAATTCCAAAAAGAAATATCGAATGTCGGCTCCCGGAAACCGATTAAATAGACCCCGAGTTTAGGTTTGTTACACTATAAAAAATGAACAAAACGTTCGCAGACGTGGATATAAAAACTCGGGCTTTCTTTCCTAACATATCTTCTGTGCAGTCCGTAACGTTCGCAGACGTGGATATAAAAACTCGGGCTTTCTTTCGTAACATATCTTCTGTGCAGTCCGTGAAACCCAACGAAGGATTCACCTCAACATCCTCAAAAATTTAGCGATGGAATATCACGTGACTAAGAAGGCAAGGTATGAACAACCAGAAGATGAGATGTCACTGCAACAACCACACATAACTTCTGCTGGGAGCTCACACTTTCTCCCATCTGAGGAGGTCGGGGAGTCTCTCAATGAAAACCAACCTCATTCTCAAGAAGAAGAAGAGAATGAAGCGACGACAGAGAGAGTTTCGTCATCCATGGGTTTTTTCCAGAACCTGCGAAGGCGAGAGTGGTGCGATGACAAAGACAATAGAGAGATTCCAAATATTTTTCGGGAGTATCATTTACGAGCATTTGACTTTGAATTTGGCGTGGAAATTAAGAATCTTCTCATAGTCCGCGACATATTATTTGTAATTTATGTGTCCGACTCTATTGTTCCATTGCGACTCTATGGAGAAATGTCGCAAATTACTGACGAGCATGGGTTGCCCATCACAATAGAGTTTGATAGTATTCAAAGTATTTTATCGATGTGGTATAATTGTCACAATAATTCATTGATAGTCGAAGGGAAGACTACGAATAACAACGATCAAGAAATGTCAATACTTGTAAGCTTAGACGTTGCATCTATAGCAGCAGGAAAATATCCAGAACAAAGAGAACTCTTTCAACAAGATCTAATAAAAGATTGTGATTTTGATTTTCCAAATTGCAGAGGCATGATTTATGATGAGAATGAGAGGGTATTCAAATTTTTTGAATTGAAAGAATACACAGAATTGTTCAGAATTCCGGATCCAAGTGACAAAAAATTAAAATCAAAGTTCAAGTTTGGAAGTCCAGGAAATACGGACATGCTAATAATGATTCGAAATAAGAGGACGGAAGTTTTATTGAGAATTTATTCCAAAGCGACTGGACAACTTCGAAAAGAAATTTCCGTACCTGTCGCTCGACAAGGTATCATTGAGTTCTTACACTTATGTGGCCCTGATAGAATATTTGTTCACCAATGGTATTTAGAGATGCAGGTCATGGATATATCTTCTGAAATTTGTAAAATAATAAAATCAACTGACATTGTTCTTGCTCGCCCGCCTATCTATTTACCCAAAAGAAGTGGCGTATTGTGCATCACAGAAACAAGTGTTTATCTTTGTGATTTACAAGGTGAGATTGTGGTCACATTTGAGGACCATAGCGTTTTTGACTCCTACTATGGCAAAGGTTTGTACGTTACCACCGAAGAGGACATTTTCATTTCTGCTTGCGGTGTTGGCGAAGCTCCCGACTCCATCAATACGCACCCGACTCCATCAATATTAGTAGCATTGTTACAGGAAAAAGGTTGGGAAAGATTACAACTGATGCTCCAAATTGTGTTTCTGCGTTGAGAGAAACGGCCTTCGAAGATATGCAAACCTATGCATTCGTATATGATGAAAGGACTCATGATATTATAACAGGAGATACAAACGGAATTATTTATGTATGGTCGAATAAATTGTGCCGTGACGTGCCAATATCAAACGGTGACGCGGCAAGCTCAGAGGATGATGATGGTGAAGGAGCAGAGGATGATGAGGGTGACGCAGCAAGCTCAGAGGATGATGACGGTGAAGGAGCAGAGGATGATGAGGGTGACGCAGCAAGCTCAGAGGATGATGAGGGTGACGCGGCAAGCTCAGAGGATGATGAGGGTGAAGGAGCAGAGGATGATGAGGGTGACGCAGCAAGCTCAAAGGATGATGAGGGTGAAGGAGCAGAAGATGATGAGGGTGACGCAGCAAACTCAGAGGATGATGAGGGTGACGCAGCAAACTCAGAGGATGATGAGGGTGAAGGAGGAGACATTGAGGCCGAACAATAGGCCGCCGCTGGATCTAAATTAGTGTGTAGCTTAGAGTATTTTAGGTTTTTTTATTTTTAATTTTATTTAAATGTATTAAATATTATATTATTTAAATGTATTTTGGTGCTCTTTTATTCATTTAATGGTGCTCTTAGTATTGATACATTTTGCAATGTGTTTTCTGGCTTTTACAGGATGGGCCTCCACTCTTTTCGTTGCCTGCATTTCTGAAGAATTAGACACATGAAGAATACATAAGAGAATATATGTTCATCATTCATAGTCTACTTGTCTAATCAAGTACGTGGCCTCTGTATGTATTATGAACGGTCATTGTTAAAGTCTATGGAACCTCTTGTATTAGGTTGGGAATATAATGCCTTGCCTATTGTCGAACACTTATAATCCCTTTTTAAAAGTATCAATTCATTCATTTTTCTGTTCCACAGCGTGCATTTTTTTAGCTCCCTGATAAAAAGATTAAAAATAGGTGGCCGAGTGGTAGGTTCTCTTTGGATTGACTATGAAGAATGCATTATGTTGTTCGACACTTTTCTGCAGGGAGTGCATATTTTTGCACTTATGTAACCAAGTTGCCCATTCCTTGTATGAATCCCATCTGTTTTCTGATTATGATAATGGTTGTGCTTGGTCTGTAGTAAGAGACATGGCCTGGTTTCTTGGTTTTTGGAATTAGTTTAATGTTATGTTTGTCAATTTTGTTGACATTTTGTTAATGTTGGAACTTGTTAATAAATTCAAGAAATTGGGATCTGGGAAGCTTGCACCTGGATAGTATATCCACTCAACGAGGATGTTTTTTAAGTGTTGAGATGAACACCAAAGCAATTGCAAAGGATTACTGCTTAGTTTCTACTTCTAAATCTTTTTGGCTAAAAGTTATGGCATTAGTCAAAGTAAACTTCCTCGAATGTCTTAGGAAGCTTATGTGCACAGCTTGAGTAGAAACAATTGGAATCCATTAATGTCTTTCGTATTGTTTTTTGATTTTTTCTGCCCATGTGGCCATTCCTAGATAATATTGGGTAGCAGCTAATGATGTTATCGTATAAAGAGTATCGAATTTGATCCAATGAAACTACTAAACACGAAGCAAACTTCACCATAATTGGTTTCCCAGGCATCCATCCTTGCAAGCAAGGTATTTGTAGTATTTTGACCTGCCTAAGAAAATCAATAAGCAAAAGGATCATCACCGTCACATGATCCATCAAAATGGATGCGACTAGTATAATAGGCAAACAAAATATAGTTTCACAACTATTCTGAAGATCTACATACTCATGTAAGGCATCGTGGTCAGTATGGTACTGGAGAAGAATTTATTTGCTAGCTTAAACACCAAAAATCTCATTTTGGACAAGAGTTGGATCTACACACTCATGTAAGGCATCGTAGTCAATATTGTACTGGAGAACAATTTATTTGCTAGCTTAAAGATCAAAAATCTCGTTTTGGACACGAGTTCTTCACTGCAGAACCCTTTTGATTTTTTTTTGGAATGCCTAAAAATTCCCTAGCAATTTGATGGCGCTCAAAGCTTAATGATTTTTCCAATGGATACCATTAGCGTTACGTTCACCATCTTTAGAGCTCAATACTTAGATTCAACTCTTGTACTGTGCTATTCTATTTACATTGACAAAATATATATCTCTAATGGTGTTTGATGTTTAAACTAGCTGGTATGGATGGATAGCAAAATATCAACCATTAGTCCATGATAAAGAATATTTTATTCTATTTCATAAAAACAAAAAGCACAATTTATTGGCAACCGCTTCGTTCTCTCATTAACAAATGCGAAATTTCACAAATTTCCATTCTGAACACATGAGCCCCACCCTTTATATGCTCCTCACTTTTGTCTCGACTCCCGTCTCACTAGCTATACATTTGTACTAATCGACAATAGATTGAATAAAAAGAACTCACTCTTTGACTTGCTACTGTCACCTCAACAATTGAAAGGTTGCCTGGCATAAGATGCAGAGTTTGCTCAACTTCTTTTAATGGGCACTGCGATAAATACTTATTACTTTGTAATCTTTATTTAGTTGGTTGGTTTCATTACCCCAATATAGTTTGATGGTCAATGCAGTCACTTCAGAAACCAATTTATGTGGCAGTGAAACACTTATAACAAAAATCTGATGTTTGACCCTTGTCAATCATTATAGTTTGCTGGTCGACTTCATTATCAAGATTCTTGCTCAACTTCTTTTAATGGGCACTGCGATAAATACTTATTACTTTGTAATCTTTATTTAGTTGGTTGGTTCCATTACCCCAATATAATTTGATGGTCAATGCAGTCACTTCAGAAACCAATTTATGTGGCAGTGAAACACTTATAACAAAAATCTGATGTTTGACCCTTGTCAATCATTATAGTTTGGTGGTCGACTTCATTATCAAGATTCTCACTCCATCCTTCCTCACGTTGAAGGGCTAATTCCTCTGCTAGTCTAATGTCCAAAATCGATAGCCTTGGAGATTCTTTATTAGTACCTGTGCAGAAGGATACTGATAGTAATCAAAATTTGTTGGTTGACTAACGATTAGTTTGAATACTCTAAAGTATCCAGATGGCGGTTTTAACCTGAGTTTCAAGAAGTTATGTATTATTTTAAAATTTTGAAATCGATTCCATTGCATACTAAGACCTGAAATCAATAATTTAATAAATATTCAACATGATATTTATTTTATCACTGTTTGAATTGCCAAAGCGTCATCATTGGCTAAGACGTTCGTTCATTCAAGTTTTCGCAATACTGTTTGAACTTGGATCTTCTGCAACTTTTGAATGAGTTCCCACTCCTTTGGGCATATGGATATCTATAAGGCTTGATGTTTGGAGGAACACTTCCTGGAATCAAACGAATAGCATCATCATGATCACGAATAGGTGGGAGGCCTTTGGGAGTCTCAAATACCTTGGAATGATTGTCCAAAACGTTTTGGAGATATGGGGAAATACATGATTTCGATGTGGGATCCTCTAGTGAACATAATTATTTAATTATGCCCTGTTTTACTTTATTTAGAAGCTTTGTTGTGCTGTTAGAGTTGATTATCTTTCCGGGTTTCCATTAGATACCCCTCAATTCAAACTTCATTTTCTTCCCAAAAAAATTTCAAGAAAAGTTCTTGAAAATTAAAAGCTATGGTACCCAAAGATTGTAGCCATTGGACTCCTAGTAAAACATTAACACCACCCATTGGAATGGAAAACATTGGGCTATTCAATACATATTCTCCCATGGATAGCTTGATATTATGGCACTTTCCAGAGAAATTAATGGTTCCTCCACTTGCAACTATCACTTGACACTCTGGTGCTGGATCTAGGAAGCAATTCAATTCCTTGGCTATCTTACAATGAATAAAATTATGGGTACTGCCCGAATCAATCAACACTAATACCTTTTTTTCTTGATATGTCCTTCTATCTTGATAGTTTGAGGAGTGGTAATTTCTTCCAATGCATTACAAGATATGGTCTGATTCATTTCTTGATGCTCGATGTGATCTTTCAATTATTGAACATTTTTTTCTTTATATGTCCTTCTATATTGATAGTTTGAAGAGTGGTAATTCCAGCGAATGCATTACAATATATGGTCGGATTCATTTCTTCTTTCTTGATGTGATCTTTCACTTCTTGAACCTTTTTCTCATTGATAAGTCATTCTATCTTGAGAGTTTGAGGAGTGGTAATTCTTTCCAATGCTTTACAAGATATTGTCGGATTCATTTCTTCTTTCTCTGGGGTGGGTTCTTGGTGTATATCCTCTTCTTCTGATGTTTCTTGATCATTTTTTCCTCTTCTTCATAATCTATGTAAAATAATTTCTTCTCAGCACACTTATGACCTTTAGTGTATTTGCTATCACAATTGTAACAAAGTCTTTTTCCTCTTTTTTCTTCCAATTGTTGTGGTGTAAACCTTGTAGGTTGTGGAAGGCTAGGAGAAAAAACACTTCCATAGTTATTGTCGTGAGTGGTGGAATTCTTTGTTTCCATAATTTCGCTTTCAATTTTTCTTGCCAATCTGAATGCTTTCTCCAATGAATTAGGTTCCCAAAGATGAACCTCGTGTTGAATGTTATCTTTTAAAGTCCCTATGAAGACATAACCATTTTCTTCTTTGGAATATCATTTACCCTTATATTCAATTTTTGGAAGTCCTCAATGTGCTCTGCCATTGAACCCTTTTGTTTGAGATTTATCAATTGGCTAAAGAACATGTTTCTCTTTGTATGCTCATAATGTGCTATCATTTCTTCCGTAAAAATTGATCACGTGACAAGTGGTTTACGAGAACAAAGCCCTTTATACCATGAAAACTGATTCGGTTCTAAATAATTAGATGCAATACGCACCTTTGGTAACATTGGTACACCATGTAGATCAATTTTTTTTTTCCATCTGTAATATCCAATTTACCGGATCCTTGCCATAAAACTTCCTCATCTTATTTTTTTCTTGATTTTAGGAGCTCGATCTTGAAATGACTGTAACTATGTACTTTCAGATTTTTAAGTTCTGAAATTTCTGTCTGTAATAGCCCTCCGAGTCCTCTTTTTAACTCCGCAAGTTTGATTGCAATTGGATTTCTGAAGAAAGATCTATTCCCAATCTCCCGCGATGACCTAATTATAAACTAGTTCAGTAGAGTGAGCTTGTATGACGTGCCACGTGTCACTGTTTCAACCTTAGGTTCTGAAAATTATACCCAAACAAAATACAGTCTATCCTCTTTCTGTAATTTCTTACGAAGGTTCAGACAAATTTCTTCTCAAATGGGTTTTTTTTAGGTTCTGAAACTTTGTAGTGAAACAATTATAGCGAAAATTCCACGATGCCCTGTTTTAGATGAAATTCTAAAGCTTGCAAAAATCCTAACTTTCTTAGATCATATATCCTAAAGTATAGCGAGAAAAGATCTGAAATTCAGACCCGAGGTTTAGTCTCAAATGTTTTTTTTTTTTTTTTTTTTAGCTTTTGAAACGTCGTAGAAAAAAAATTATAGTGAAAATGCCATGATGACTAGTTTGGAGCAGTGAAACCATAGAATCCAAATATCTGATACGAAATGTTATGAAACTAGCGCACAAAAAGATAGAAAAGATAGATAAACACCTTAGAAATAAGCCTCTTCGAGGAGGTAACCTCCTTTACATTACACAAATGAACAATTCTTAGATGATACAAATAACAAGACCTCCTTTCTATGTATAGGAGTCTAAGGGGTCATAATATAATCAGAGGCGACATAACAATAATAATGTAAGGGCACAATAATAACAATAGTGGGCTTCTATTGGGCACAATAATAACAATATGGGGACTACATGGGCGCAAAAATACAATAAGGGGATTGTACTAATAACAATAAGGGGTTACACTAGTAGTATAGGGACCTAACACATTTCTAGGTTTTTGTGAGTTTATTGAGAGGAGTCTTTGACTAATTTTGCCGATTTTTTCGGGTAATATTCGGCTTTGAAATCCTAATTCTTATAACATGGCAAATTGTTAGTTAGTTGGGGAATTTGCACCATTTTGTGGGTTCGACTTTGGCTTGGAGATAGACCAAATTTTGTTTTTTTTTTTGTTTACTAGGCTTTTGGTGGAGAGCTCTAGATTAATTTGGCAGAATTTTCTGAGCACTTTTGGACGCTGAAACAAGGGTTTCTTCCAGCCAACAGTTGAAAAATTTCTAAGGCGAGCATAGAACATTGAGGAGAAGTCTTTCCTTGGCACCTGGGCAACATTTTTCTCACCTGGGATTGTCTAGCTTGCTTCGCCAAGCCAGGTGCACACATTCCATGCATTGTACTATCCTTTGATAATAAAATGGCTTTGTTTGGCACAATTCTGGTGCAATTTTGTGGGTGTTTCACTGTTGTCTGAATTTTTCTGTGTCATATATATATTTTGCCTGTTTAGCAATGTTATTTCCTTTTTGGAACATTACAATGGTATTAGAGCATGATCTTGGCCCAACTGTGGGTAAACAGTAAGAGCATGGAAGATTTGGGTATGTAGGCACAATAACAGGTGAAACCATAGACAAACCCATGGTTCAAGAGAACTTCAGTGTGCATAAATTCTGGGGTGGAATCCATTGGGACAATGAGAGGTTGACCTAGTTGAGGAGGGTGACATACCAAACACATCCTCATCTTTACAATAGAGACACTAAAGGTACACAAACCGTGGAGGTGCAACCATCTACACCATGTGGGGTAAATCGAAAGGCACAAGGATGATAGGAACGATTAGAGGGTGAGACTAGAAGACACTTTTGCTGGTGGAGACCTGGCTTTAGATATGAGGGGCTTGAGGAGGAGATTGTGCATGAGGAAGATGATACGTAGGAGTGTGAGGAGCACATTGGTATACCTAGTGTGACACTGGAGTCACTGTATTTGGAGGCCTATTTGATAACACCAATTGACATCTTGGGGGAGAGAGTAGAGCATACACCCATAGGGCCATCCATTGATGAGGTGCTAGGAGACACATAGATGTCGACTGTTGAAGAGGTGAAATCAGTTCTTGAGGTATCCATTGATGAGGTGCCAGGAGACACATAGATGTCGACTGTTGAAGAGGTGAAATCAGTTGTTGAGGTATCCATTGATGAGGTATTTGGGGTCGTGACCAAGTTTTTAGGTGATAACAACACACGACAGGATGATGAGGTGCTGAGAGACATCACCACCCTTGATGAGGAGATGATAGGTACATAGGCACCTAGATCTAGGACAGAGTTGCAGGATGACAATCACCTACAATAACATGGAGAGCACATAGAGGGGCATGAGCTAGTCTGTGGCCAGGTGGTTTGTGAGCATACTCCATTGGTTGTTTTGGCATGTTGGTTGCGCATGGGGGCGCAAGATGATTAACATTCTTTGGTAGGAGCTGGTTGGAGAAGGTGGCATGGGTAGGCCACCATACCAGAGTTTATAAGGAGACGATGTTCACCCATTGAGGTTTAGGATTCAGGGGTCACAGAGGATCAATGCAGTAGAGATATGCCCTCTAGCGGGAGTGGAGTTAGGGTGCTCAAGTCTACCAGGATGGATGAGGGGACATGACACATGTCATGGTGGGGTCACTAGCAGAGTGGAAGACACTTTGGCACATGCGGGATACCATATGTTACAGGGTGGTATGACAATAGAGTGGTACACAAGACTGCACAACGTCAGGTCATAGCGTCCAGTGTTATATAGAGGGTTGTGGATTGATGCATACATACCCAATTCTAGGCCATAGCACCCAGTGGTGTGTAGGGCTATGTAGCGAGGAGAAATGGCCTGCAAAGGAGCATGGAGATGCATGATGGTATACCACGATATGCTGGTTTACACTGTCGGGTAAGAGGAGTGACTCGCATCGCATTGAGGACATGCGGGGAGTGACAGGTGCAGTGACACAAGGAGGACACCTGATGGTGCAAGATGGTATAGCTGTCGCTGGGGGAATCTAGTGGTGTACATGGACAAGTTGCGGCGTACAGTGGCATGTCGAGGAGTGTACTGGTACTTGGTGGTATGCCAGTTGACATGATGTGGCGCAGTGGGCTCTTGGAGCATTGCCTCCAGGGAGACATATAGAGGGATAATAGGTGCACTATTGGATGCAACTCACCTGGGATTGATGGGGACTTTGTTGAGCATTTGGGGACACCATATTTAGTGGAGGCATGGCCTCTAGGGGGTTATCGACAGATTTGAGGTGAAAAGAGGGTCGTCCGTCCAGTGTTGCTTATAGTCGCAAAGGGTTTGGCTGTTGCCTTTTGAAACTCTCCATTCAGAGAGTAGGGCATGGGAGGCTCACCTTAGGCAGTTGGATGAGACACCGTGTGTCATGGGTCGAGAGGATACTCTCCAGTTGAGACACTTGGTAGGTGCACGAGTTGACAATTACATACTTAAGTTAGCATGGTTGATTGTCGAGGTGGCATATGTTCCACCCCTAGGCTCACTCTTGGGGAGGTGACTGAGAGGGAGTTACATGGTTCTTTTTCAGTTGGACAACTCGAGGCGTTAGGTGAGCATGTGGTGCAGAGGACGGTAGTCCTTATTGGTAGGATGATGTCTAGGCTTCTGACAATACTCGGGCACATCATCGGGAGCTGGGATAGCAAATATCACTGTGTGATTTGGTAGGAACAAAGCAGTTGGATATTCGCAATATAGGTTCTGGATGCTTGGTGCCTACCTATTGGATACCTACAAGAGGTCGAGACAGGGCATGTAGGGGTCCCAATAGCTAGCAACATATCATAGCGACATGCAAAGAGGATTGGGGGGTTGTGGACCTCCAGTATGGTTATGTCATATAGTGGATTGGTGGGATACTCCACTCCTCAGTGAGCATGGTCAGGATAACAGGGGAACTGATTCATTCACATGAGGACACATGAGGGATTAGCGAAGCCCTCAACATAGGATGAGGAAAATTGTTGCTCAGGATTGGGGCTAGCCATGGAGTGATAGGTGTTGGCACTATTGAGTCGCTTTGGCAAGATTGGCCTAGCCTCGATCATCACATAGATTATGGCCGAGAGTTATGGGAGAGGAGGCTCTGGTGCGAGGATGCTAGTCAGTTAGTCATGACCAAAGTGACATATGTCAGCAAGATAGGGTCCTTCTGTGGCAGGCAGGGGATTATGGTATAACAGGGTTGAGCAGTTCAACTACCCGTAGAGGTGAGATGGTTTCTATAGGGGAAGGTCATCCAGATCTTCCATTTGGTTTTAGTGATTCGTTGATGGTGTGGGGAACTACATTGGTGTGACACGGTGATCGAAAAGAGGAGATGAGGGGAGGCTCGGGTAGACGACTATTCAATCCCACCAGGATTGGATTGCATATTCATGGTTTTACTCTTGTAGTGCATGAGATGGACTACTCAGTAGGGAAATTTCATGGGGGTTGGGCAGAGTCCTACATTATCATGATGCTCTACTTTTTGCTAGTATGCAGAGGGCTTCTGGTACCTGTATCTGGTTGGATAACGAGTCGAGCAAGGTGTGCTTCACATTGATTAGGATGGCTTGAGATCCTGGTATCGAGGGATTCTTTCATGTCGAGACAATGCTGAGATTGGGGATGACTCAATGGTACATTTGGGACCCTAGTATTATTGGTGGTTATAGTGGTGATCAACATTCAGAGAGGGCACTCGTTCAGGCATTGCTCAAGGACAAACAATTTTTGGCAGGGAGGACTCTAATGTCCTTTCCTAAATTATTTTGGAACTAGGTTTATTTCTACATTTTGGGGGCCAATTTTGGTGAAGACGAGGGTCCATTTGATTATTGATGGAAGACTTAGGAGTTAGAGGCAAGTTAATTTAATTTAATTTTATTTTGTTAATGATATGTGGGGACCACTCACATAATAAATATGCACTCCCTAAGCCAATGATTCGAAATGCATGAGAGGGAAGAAAAGGTGGGAAGAAAGGCTCCACAAAAGTTATAAAAGGAAGGCAACACACTTCATTTGGAAATCTTGGCTTATCGAATTTGATTATGTTGCTCGAGCTGTTTAGTCGGGTCACTTGCTGTTTAGCAAGAGTTTTCCAAGCAGAGAACTCACTCTTTGTTCGGGGGACTTTGAGTGCCACCCTAGAGAGGTTCATCCATTATCATCCAGAGGATATTTGTAGAGAGATTTCCAACATTTGTATTCAGTCCACCCTAGGAGTGCGTATTTCTAGAGGACATAGTAGTGGATCTAGTGTGGTCATTGCATCATTCTTCTAGAGGCTTATTGCTGGGAGAAATTAGGAGAAGAAGGCTCAATATATTTGTTGGCTATTGGGTGAGTTTGAGGGCTAGAAGTGGCATCAATATTCATGAGTGATTTTGCAGATTCTGTGGCCAACACAGAAGACAGACACTGGGCATACATGGGAGATAGAGTTTCAGCCATTGGGGCTATTGCTTGCTCGGAGAAATCAAGGAAGTATTGGTGGAGTTGATTGCTACATTTTAGGAGTGTCTCGGGAGGATTTTGCTGATGTTTTGACATTCAATGTGCTTCAACAACTATTGGAAAGTGTAGGGCTTTTGGGGGTCGATTTAAGGAGAAGTCTTTCCTTGGCTTTCAGGGAACATTTTTCTCACCTAGGATTGTCTAGCTTGCTTTGGCAAACAAGGTGCACACATTCCATGCATTGTACTATCCTTCGATAATAAAATGGCTAAGTTTGGGACAACTATGGTGCAATTTTATGGGTGTTTAATTGTTATTTGAATTTTTCTGTGTCATATGTGTATTTTTCTTGTTTAGCACTGTTATTTCCTTTTTGGAACATTACAGGAAGGACAAAGCCCTAGTTTAGGGCTTGTCTGTGGTCTTAAGGAGCTGAAACAACATTATAAAAGAGACCAAGTGACAATGCAAAATGGAGGAGTTTGTGGAGAAGGGTTTGTGAAGTTTTTAGGGAAGAAATTAGGGCTGACGTGTATTGTCAGAAGCTCTCACTAGAGCCACGAAAAACTTCATATGTTTGAATGGGGTCGAGACTTAAAGAGGCAGAAGAAGGCTGCTAGTTAAGGTATGTTGAATGTTGTTGTCATGTTGATGTTTTGCTAAGTGGATGAATGTACAAATTGGAAAATGTTTTTAGGCATCTTAAGTATAATTGGAGGGCTGTTAGAAGGTGTCTATTGTGCCCTAAGTTCAGTCCCTGTGAAGGATTACAACACTGATAAGAGAGGAAGAATTATTGGAGCTTAAGGAGCTAAAATTTGAAGGAGAAAAGGGTAGCCAAGAGGCCTAGTTAATCAACCCTAGTTCACTGTGTTGAGAAGGACAATTTCAGTGGAAAGTGGGAAACCCCCATAGCCCTAGGCTTGTCATCTTGGAGCAACAATGTGACAAAATTGGGTAGTAGAGACAAGACCTTGTGTGTTGCAGACCTTGGAGGGAAAAGTTGTTTGGGCCTATGTTCAATGACATGAAGGAGTTGTGTTGACTAATAAAATGCAGATTGGGGAGCTACATATTGGGAGGCAACAGGACCTTCTAGAAGTGTTGAGGGTACGTGGATTGAAAGGAGTTGAGAAGCACACTACATCAACAAGTAGGTTAGTTGTATCTTATTCAGGGCAGATTGGTTATCATAGTTGTAGATACCTAGTCCTAGTTGTCTTGTATAAAAGGCCATTATCCCTGGTATGGAATCCCTAGACTATTGTATTAAAGATTGTTAATACAACGAAGTTGGGTTGAAAAATTATCTTTTGTACATGTTGTGGCATTTGTGTGTGTTTGTGTTTGAGATTCTAAGATCCAAACCAAATTCTCGAGTGCCATAGAAATTCAACATTTTCACCTTGTTTCATTATCATTACATACATTAGATCTGCTATTTTCTTAAAATTTGATTCCAAATAGTATTTTCCCTTGACTTAAGTTCAATAAGATTAAATTTTTGGTAAATTCTTTCGGATTAATAACATCATGAGTTGTTTCATTTAACCTCAAAATTTCAAAGCTTAGTGTCACCTTGTTTGCAAATGTAAGGTTATGTCATTGAAGATCTTGCAAGCACAATTCAAAGATTCAAACCATAGTTAACTTTTCCTTGGATCTTAGTGAAGAGTTTGCTCAACTGCGTAAATCTTGTTAATGTTTCCCCAAATGTTTTGAAACATTTTTTTTTATAATATTTATTCAGTTTTTACAAAACCAAAGTATTTTGTAACCTCTCAAGGTCCTTAGTTAGATTAGTTATTCCTTCCTAAATCTCTAACATGTAGATGTTTCAAAACATTTTTTTTTATAATGTTTATTTGCCTCTCAAGGTCGTTAGCTAGATTAGTTATTCCTTCCTAGATCTCTAGCATGTAGTGGGCATTTCTTGATGAACATAACGTCTCTGAATTTTAGAAATTTAGATTGGATTCTTATAGGACTACAATCTTGGAAACATTTCCTAAAAGTGAACTTTTTTGTCATGCTTAAAATTGATAGTGGAATTGGCATTGTTGGGTTAATACACCACTCTAAATATCATTATGGTGCTTTGATTTAACTGCATTTCTTTGTTTCAACTTTTTTGTCAGGCTTAAAATTGATAGTGGAATTGGCAATCTAAACATCATTATGGTGCTTTGATTTAACTGCGTTTCCTTGTTTCAGGTGATAAATTTTAGGAACGAGTAATTTGTTTACTTTGTAATTTCAACTTTTTAAATGATTCTTTAGTTAAATTTTAGGAACGAGCAATTTGTTTACTTTGTAATTTCAACTTTTTAAATGATTCTTTAGTTTCGCAATGTTATTGGATGTTTAGGATATTTTATTTTTTATTTTTATTTATTTTTATTTTATTTATTTTATTTATTATTATTATTTTTTTAAAACTCAAGATGATTTTAGCCAATCTATTGATAGAGTTTGGTTATGTTTATTGAACAACATAACCCATATCATGCAATTCATCTAGATACTTTTGAGGCAATTTTAATTCCATTTTTATTACACTGAATTATATTTTTTTGATTTCGACCTCCATTATTATGTTAGCAACCAAATTTTGCAATATTTATTACTTTGTTTTGGATCAATGCTTTCTAAAACTCTGTTAATAAACAATATTCATGCATTTTATACCAAGGTGTGTGGAAATTGTAGTAGTGGCCTTAAGGAAAACATACCAGCGTCAAAATGGCTTATAAAAGGCTTGTAACTGCGTAGGGACATGTAAAAGAATAATAGTCTAAATCCTAAAAAGACCAACACATTTCGCAGTCATAGGGCCTGAGGTTGATAACAACATGCTTAAAGCACGAACTGTGCCTAAGTGGCCATAATAAAGACCAACATAAACCCTAGGAGCATTGATAGATCTAGGATCAAGGAGTGGGTGCACCTAGTAAATGGTGCATTATTAATGGGTGAGGGGTGTACTATCCATTATCTACTTGTGACTTTGGATTCTTCTTCATAGAAATAACCAAGTTTTCCTTGGGGAACTTGTCATTCAGCCATGAGGAGGTGGGCATCTATGGTGTGGATGATGATAGTTTCGAAATTTATTGTGCTCATCAACCACACAATCAACCTTTTTCATGTAGAAGAATCAACCATAGGCATGTCATTTCGTATTGATTCAAGAGGGGTCATGAAATATTCTAAATGAGAAGGGATTTCCCTCAAACAAATTTTACAAAATTAAGAAATTCTAGTGGAAGTCTAGGCTGTTAATATAGCCATGTGACTCATTGTAATAATGTCAATTAGTAGGCTGAGTTGTTGGTTTGTTTTAGTGGCTAACCAAGTGGGCCTTTGTCAATGTAACACATGTAGATTTAAGAATTTGATAGTTTTAGGTTACTGGACAAATGTCCCATTTTTGATTACCCCGTTGATATATTTCCCATCCAATGGTGTTTATATAAAGTGATTGTGTGGTAGTGTCAGGCCGTCTCCTGGGGATTAAAGGTTTAGGAATATGGAGAGGCAACTGAGGCTCTCATAGAGATAGGAGCTCATGAGAAGACTCAGCTGAGATTCTTTGTAATTTTTCTCATGTAAAATTTCCATTTTGAATTGTAATAGAATCATTCTCGTTTCCTCTATCTATTTGAATTGGCATAGATCTTACTATTTTGGACGATGCGGAATACCTTGTGTCATTTTAGTTAAGGTTGCATATGAGTTGAGCACAACTCTGAGAGGAGGAGCTCTGTTCGAAGTGCAGAAAATGCTCATGGATTAAAGCCCAGGAAGGGCCTGAATGCTAAACAAAGTGATTGGAAGACAGGGAATTCTGTGGACAATATGTTGAGACATGAGCTTGAAGATTAATCATCAGAAGGGAGACTCTCACAAATCCTCTTTGTACTCATTCATTGGTAAGATCAAAATTCAGCCCTATTGCCTGTGCATATTGTCTCGCTTGAGAATGATTTAAATTTAATAATAAATTGTAACAAAGTAAACTATCAAACGAGAATTGTACCGAGTTCTCAATTTTTTTGAGATAGCAAAGAATTTGATTTTGAAAAGTGCTTATTTAGAATACACTTTTTTTTTATCATATTTTTAACATTTAAAATTTTCTTATGTATCAAAGATGTTTTTTTTTAATATTAGTGATCTTCATGCTGATTTTGTAAAGTATGCAACATCAACCTGTTTTTCTAGAGGGCTTTTTTTGACGCTTTAAATTCACTTATGCCCAAAGTATGCACAAAGTTTTTTTAAATGTTGATTACTTAACAATTTTTCAAGTTGTTTTATCCCCTTATTGCTTTTCGTCATAAGATGTTTGTTTTTTAAGGGTTTTCCAAACAGGTGTTTTTTGTTTTTCTTTGCATTGTTTTTTATAATGGAATTTTTATTTTTTCTGCAAAAATTAAAAAAATAGTAACATTAATATTTTGAAGATAAGATTTTTTATTTTTATTTATTTATTTGTTTATTCTAAATATCGTTAATTAATACTTCAATATACATACAATAATTGTCACTACAAAATAATAATTATAGGCACTCGACAAAAAATACATATATTTGGGATTTTTCGTAAAAATAACATGTTATATATAATATATATATATATATTATATATATATATATATATATATATATATATATATATATATTATAATATATTTATATATATATATGAAAAGATTGAATACATTTGAAAAGATTGAATAAAGAATATGTAATAATTAAATTTTTATAAAATTTTTATGAATTTATTATTAAAAAATGATGAAATTTGTAAGGGTGTGTTTTTAACTAAAATGATTATTAAAATTTTAAGTTAATTTTTTTTTTTTTTTTGGAAAAAAAGGCTGAATTAAAGAATATGGAATAATAGTAATTTTATAAAATTTATAAATTCATATTAAAAATGATGAAAGTGTGAGTTGTTGTTTTTTTTTCAAAATGATTATAAAATTTTTAAGTAAAAAAATGTTAAAAAAAAAAAACATTATAAAAAAAATTCCAAAAAACAATAAAAAATACAATCACATTTAAAAAAAACATTAAGAAAAAAAAAAATTAATTTTTTTATTAACATTACTATATTTTTTTTAAGAAAAATAAAATAAAATGAAATAAATAAAAATAGAAAACATTTAAAATAAAATTGAGTTATCTTTTAGTGAGGCTTTTTTGGAGTTTTTTCCAATGATTTTTTTTCCATTTAACTTTCTGCTAAAATCTGGTAAGCTGATGGTTAAACACTTGCACAATCAAAGTGCCCTAGAGTTTTTCAGGGTGCTGAATCCATATATACATCAAAATCCCAGTTTAAATAACACAAATCAAGGTTTCACCTCAAAATTTCCAAAAAGTCGGAAAGACCAAAAAGTTGCACTACAGACAATCCAAATAAAATTATATATGTTTTTGAAACATTAAAATGTTTTTTTTAGGGAAAAAAATAAAAAAATTCAAAAAAAAAAACATCAAAAAAAATTATAAAAAAAATTATAAAACATTATAAAAAAACATTAAAAAATACATAGTCTCTTAAGGGGTCACATGCAAGGGTGGGGGAGCTCTCGCCGCCTTGGCTTGCAACCACTCGAGTGTGGGGGGTTGGCCAATTCCGACAGTGGGCCAAGTCTCCCAAGTCACACGAGGGGCTGTGAGTTAGGGCAAGGGGAGCTTCGTTCAATTCCCCCTGCTATGGTCCATGGCCCCTCGGGCAACTCAGTTGGGCCTAATTTATTTATTTTAATGTTTTCTTTTAATAATATAACTTACAATGTTTTTTTTGTTTATTTATTTATTTTTAATTTTTTATTAATTTTATTTTTTTTAAATGTTTTGGTTTTGCTGTTAATTATGAAGTAGACGTTTTGTGTTAATTTTAAATGATATTCTTTCTTAAATACATCTTTTTTCGAATATTTTATTATTTATTTTTTTGTTTGAAATTTTTATTCTTTCAATAAATTTTTTTTTGGTCTTTATTTATATATTTATATATTTTTTTTTAAATATGCTTTAATATTATATTTTTATTTACATGTTATTATTTTTTTAAATTTTTTCTTCTTTTAGTTTTTCTTTTTTTCAATGTTGTTTTTTTTTTGTATTTTATTCTTTTCTGCAGGGTTTGTGTCGATCTTCG
>APFE030387589.1:2040-23399 GCA_000404065.3 Pinus taeda
ATGAGATATTGTTTTCGCACATGTGGTATTGATGAACCATGGTATTGTAACAAAGCATATTTACAAATTAGTAATATCTATTGTAAAGTGGTCATGGATATCCATGGTTAAAAATATTGTTACATTGTAAGTTCACTGTAAGTATTAAAGTTTTTATTTCCTTATTAATTAAATTTAAATATCAGCCCCAAGGGTTAGCTCAATCGGTCAAATCAAGTGCCTCGCCAATGGGAGGTTAGAGGGTCAAATCCCGAAAGCTCTTGGGGTTAGGTTAGTAAATAGGCCGAGGGGTGTTGATGCCCTTCGGGTGGCGTCCACTCAGTGTTAAAAAAACCCTGGAGGTAGCGGCTACCCATTGACCCGGGTATTCGTGAACCAGTAAGTGAAAAAAAAAAAAAAATTAATATCATTACAAAATCATTATTTTAGTTTATAAGTCAACATCCCCCATACTCGGCTCTTTATTACTTTATTACTTTTATTATTATTTAATTGAGCTAATATGCAAATGCTTACAAATCCTTTACATCTCATTAATTGAGCATATTAATATAAATTGAATATATTGTTACATTATTTCTTATGTTACACCTACACACCTCCCTTACACACCTCCCTTATACTGGTTTATTGAGTGCCTCTTGAGGAAAAAGGTTTGATGTGATGATATAATAATAGGAAACAAATATTTGATGTGATGCTCTAATCACATGAAACAAAAACTTTTGTCCAATACATTTATCGTGGAAAATAAAACTATGGTGCAATGTACTAATTGTGTGAAACATATACAATTTTCAATGTGAAAAGACAATGACTTAACCATTTTTTAAGTTTTAAATAACATTAATTTTAAAAGGGAATGGCATATCACATTCAAAATTATTTGATACGCAAAATTTCCAAACATACATTAAAATTTGTTTCTTTTGTGGTAAAAAATATTTAAAAAACTTTAAAATATTTTTACACTCAAAATAATTTATACTAGTCAAAGGAGGTGATGTTTTTTTTGATAAAAGAAAGAAAAATCTGCCAAGAATTCGATGAAATTCTGTAGAAAGTTTTGAAAATCCATGTTACAGATTTTGAGCTTCAGAATCTTAGGTACCTGAGGGGTTCCTAATAACATTGAATCCATTTCCACCTTTAAAAAAAAATTCGACACTCTCACATTCATTTAAAAAAAATTACCAGATTCCAAAGAGAAATTTGTCATGAGAATGAAATTGTCACTTGATTAAACAAATCTAAATAGTGTTAATATGATATACAAAGGTTATTAACAAGCACTAAAAAATGTTTTTATAATAAATAAGTAAAAAAATCACCTTTAAAATATTTCATACCCACACCTTTATTTTAAGTACAATAGACATTAAGTGGATTTTCTCACTTGACGTTAAAAAGGGTGCAAGAATTCCCATGTGTTATACTTACTTTGGATAGTGTGGCATGTTACCCACCACCTGTGGTAGTATGCATAAGAGAAATGTTTTCTCCTAGACGGGCCTCAACCGACAACCAATGTCCCCTTGGAGCCCTCCAAATAGCTCTATGCACCATTGTCTCTACCACCTGAGCCAGCCATGTGGTCCCTCACCCATCTGTTATGAATGTATGTTTGAAGGTGGGCCTCTTGACCCCACAAGTAGGACTTTCATTGGCATAGTTGAGTAGTTTTCCTTACTTGTAATGACAACTTTTGGGCATGAATTGGAGGGGGGGTTCTATAGAAAGAGTGGGCTAGTCTTGTATTCTTATCTCTGTTGCTTGATTTCATGGTTACCCTTGTATCATAGTCTCGTGGGATCTCCTGTACTAGCCATGAGATTTAGTGATGGCACTAAATGGGAAATCCTAGTTTTGGTTACATGGCCTCACTTCCCGATACCACCTACATTACTCCCCCCCCCCCACTCATTCTAGCCCCATTAATCACTTTTCCCATCTGAGTCAACATGTGTCCATCGGGTCCACATAGGGTTATCTTTCCCCTCCCCTTGTTCACACCTTGGGTCAAGCTTGGAATGATTTCCTAGAGGTTGGTGCACCTAAAAAGAAAAGTAAAATAATAGTTTGTCCATTCTCAATAAGAAATGTACCACAAAATGAAAAAGATGTTCAAGACATACAAATTTAGCGTGTGTGTAAAATACAAACATGAGCTCTACCCCTTATCGATGCCCATCACCCTAGTTCCTATGGTCCCTAGATGAGCCCCTCTATCATTAAGGAGCCCATGATTGTTCCAAACCCTGTTAGGCGATGAACCACCCCATCTTAAGGGGGTATCCATTTCTACATATTACACATCATGCTATCATCCCCTAGAGCCCCAAGGAGTTATGAAGTAAAATCAATAAAAGGTAAAAGGCATATGAAGAAGGATGGAAAAAAAAGGTTAGGGTAAAAAATGTACAACAATTTTCTCCTTCCTACACTCACATACCCCAGTGTGGGATTCCTTCATTATAGCTACCCATGAACCCTGACATGTGGTTTGGATGATTCCCCTGATCCCCACTACATTCCATAATTATATCATTTTCCACCTACCACTTAAAGGATGTACCATGAACATGTCACCCCCTTTAGATTTTGAAACCACCTAATAGGGTCCTTGCTTAAGCCCTATTGAGCTTGGAGTCACTTGTACATGCCAAAGAAAACTACGGATGTGCATGCCATCAGGAAGTGTCCCATTGATCCCATGACTTGTAAGCTGTATTACTTATTATTCTAATTACTAGCTATATTGGAGGGCAAAGGAGATGCATTGGACCTTATGCAATATTAAAGTAAGGTCTCCATTTGGGGATTGGTCTCACTGTACGGGGTCCTAGCCCTCTAGAGGGACACATTGACACTTGTAGGGTGAGTTTTGAGAGAAATGGTATTCCATCATATCATATATGACTTAATGGGTCCCCAACAAGCGTTCATTGATGGCTTGTGTTCCTCATTTTGGATGAGGATGATGCACCTGGTCCACCATGCCCAGCTGGCTCTACAGTTGCACCATACATTTGGGAGATGTTCTAGGATACCTCTCGTTATAGAGGGAGGGCTTATGTAATTAATCCATCTCTTATAGATGGTCTACAGGCATATTTGATCCATTTGGAGACCCATGGGGATGTATTTGTGCACCCACACCTACTTGGGAGCACCATAGGTTCTTGATTGGAAAACATGGGGCCAACAACTTGTTTGCTATGTTTGGAGTCCATTTCTACATAATGGCACCCCTTGGAATTTATCAAGCCTAATCAAAGGGCAATGACTCACTTTGTTGATTATTCGACCCTCTTGAGAGGCTTATATTTACATTATTGTGCTATTTGGTGGGCTTGTCACCAAAAGTTTTTTTATAATGTAAATTATTTTATTTTAGGTGGAAAAATTAGGCTAAATTAGCTTAATTGAATTCATTAGGAAGTGTATAAATACACGTGTGATGGATCATTTTTATCATTATCACTTGGATTGGGTTATATCCTCTTGTGAGAGTTTCACTATCCTTCTTGAAGTATGAGTTTGGTTGAATGGATGAATTTTGATGTTTGGATATCTTTCATTTTGTCTTGGAGATTCTCTATTGTCATATCTTGATGGTCGGTTATATTGTTTCTTACATGTAACTTATCTTTTAATGTTGTTCTTGTTATTTACTTTTGTCACATGCATGCTGCTGGGATTTTCGCTATAATGGGCCTTAAATTTACTACTTTTCTTATGCGAAATGATGGGAAGCTGATATTTTATAGAATTTCATCATGTCATGGTCCATGTACGTGTATCTTCACCTGATGATTTCTAGATTTGAAAATGTAAATAATGTTTCAAGTTTGAAATATAGTTCCAATATATCTATATATATATATATATATATATTGCCTAAGAAAAGAAAATTATTGTAGGGGACAGAAAAATAGTACAAAGAAAGAAAAAATGAAAAATAAAGAGGCATAGAAAAAAAAGAGAAAACAAAAAGATATATCAAAAAATTGTCCCCCAAGTGAGCAAGTCTAAGTGGCACCAAAAATAAAATAAAAAATATCATCAAATTAGCCTTCCAATTTCGTTTTTTTTTTTTTAAGAAATAAGCGTGCAGCTTGTTTTAAATGCCACTTTGAAAAGAAGACTAATAGGAATAAAATAGGCTAAGTGCACTTTGTAACCGTGATTAAGACTTTAGATAAAAATTAGTAGCAATCACACTCTTTAATCATGATTTACTGACTTGGAGATAAATAAAAAGGCATGCTAGTCTAAGTGCGCCTTAAGGTAATTGATCATGTTTATGTTTAATTGAATTGTAAATATTGTAATAATTTTTCTTAAGAACTTTATTTGTACTATCCCCTGATAAAAGCTTTCCCTCCCCTTTCACTTTACTCATCCTATTCACTCATTCCATCTCCCCTCATTATTTCCCATCAATAACTCCTCTTACATACTCTTCCCCCTTCATTTCCTTTCCCAAATTAACTCTGCATCCCTCATTTCCCAAAGGAAAAATTGAGCAGTACATTACATCAAAGAAAGGAGAAATATTTTCATAGTTTCAAGCCCTCATTGTCGCTGACTGTGCAAATACTGCGTAAAGTTTCCCCGACATCTTACCACCTCCTTGAAAAAAAAAATCAAGTGTTTTGAACAACTCACCATCCACAGGTTCGTCCCTTCAAAACCCATGTTTCATTTTTTTCCAGAATGCCCTCCTTATATGAAAACCATTAAATTTTTTGAATATGAATGTGGAATGAATATGCAAAGAAAGAGCATCTGAGAAATTTGAATTTTCACTATTATTTCCTATTCGCTTCCACGTGTACATGACCAAACCTTCTTATATGTCTCCTACATGTCTACTATTCCCTTTTCTTTCCATAAGTTTCCTTTTTAAAGTAAATAAAAGTGTAGTTGCCCTTACTTTTGTATAACGCCGTTTGCATAATCAACTTTATTAAAAATCTTGATCCATTGACAAGGAAACCTTTTATCAAAATCCCTATAACATTATTCAATCAAACTTATTTTAAACAAGTCATACCGAACCTGCCCCTATTTACACTTTTCTACCCTCATTTTTGTTCATTATGCCTTATCTTACAATTCCTTAGTTGATTGGTCATATCTTCCACCTCAAGATTCAAAAAAGTGACAAAGCCCACAAAGTAAGATGTCTACTTCAGAAGGAAAGAAAAGAATAACAACAAAACTAATCAAAGTTGAACTAGAAGCATATAAATTTTGACAAGTGACCAAACCATTTGGTTAGCCTTTGAACAAGTAGGGTGTAATTTTTTTTGCAAGAAATGCCAAGTTCATGGTTTTCATTCCCAAGTGGTAGAACAGTTTGCACAAAACCTCAAAGGAAACATGGTAAAGGTGGGAAACATAAAGTTTGAAGTGCCAGAAGGGACTATTTCTTTGGCTAGTGATAGCCCATTGGTAGGAGATTGTTGGTTTAAAAACATTGAGCTTGACCTTGCTTTGTACAAGACCATCCTCAAACCTAAGCACATAAATAATTATAGAAGCTTTTTCCCAAGAAACTACCTCTTGAACCTATATGACTGGATTCTAAAGGAAATCGAAAGGTACTTTACCTGTGAGGGAAGATTCAATAGGATCTATCAACACCATATTAGGTTGCTTGTGAATTTCACTAGGAGAAAGAGCCTTAACATGCCTTTCTATTTGTTCAAAAGTTTTGGTAAGGTGATAGAAAAGGTGCAAACAAGAGGAAGGAAGCATGTTGCAAGTTTGTTTCATTTCTCCCTCATCGAGCTACTAGTTTTGAAGGATATAGAAAAGAGAGGTAGCACATGTGAGGACTTCTTGGTAGCATCAAACTTCATAAACCATTCTAACATGTCAAAGATTCAAGAGCAAAACCCCACACCCGATGCATCTTAGGACACGCCAGAGAAAGATACTTCAGTTCAAAAGCCTACAAGGAAAATGATAACCACTATATCATAGGAAAAGAAGAGAAAAGGAAGTGAACTCCAAAGGGAAAAGTGAGTTGTAGTTTTTGAGAAGATGAAGGTTCCACAAAGATCAAGAAGAAGAGGCACCACCAAGGAAGTGGTAGAAGAAGACATTCCCAAGCAAGATATCAATGCTTCTGAAAGAAATTTGACACAACAATATGAATATAAATAGATTGGGGATGAAGGTAAATAAGTTCAATTTGAAGGAGAGCAGTCCAACAAACAAGATGAAAGAGACCTTAAGATTGCTAATTTATCTGAAAGAATAGCCAAGTCCCATTACACCATTACCTTTCTACAAAAGGAAAATAAAGAATTACAACACATAGTTAGGGAGGCAAAAAGACAAGAAGAACATGAAACAGTTCCCAAATTACCATCACTTGCTATTGAAGACAAAGGGAAACACATGATTGATCTAGAAAAGGCTGATGTCCCTGAAACAAAGCGTTGGAGACCAAGGACCAGAGCATCGACCATGAAAGATAAAATAAATAAGGACATGCCTCTACCTCAATCACAACCTGCCATTGAAAATAATATGTGGGAATACTTTGAAGAGGATAAAGACTACTAGTTGGAAAGAGTGAATGAACATTTAGAGAGGCTACTGCACAAGGTCAATAGAGACATTAACCTCGAGAGAAACCTAACAAGGCATTATTATGCTAGAAATATTATTCTTAAAAAAAGGATAAGAGTGATGAAGAGAAAACTCAAGAAGACAAACATGAAACGGAGAAATATCAAGCATGAAAATACTAGAGGAAGAGGAAGCGACCTTGACATTTTGGCTAAGGTAGCTGCTAATTAGTTTTAGCCACATTTACAATTTTGAGAAAGCCACTTGAAATACCTTTCCCTAAGAGCTGCAATATGGATTTTTCACTTAAAATGTTAAGGGTTTTTGATGTTTTTTTAATATAACTTGGTGTCATAAGGATGTTGTGGAGGAAAAACGACCAGCTACAACAAATTTTGGCACCTTGAAGGTAGTTAGCAGATAATTTTGACCTTGACTGCATAAAGTCTGAAAGGGTGTTTTTTGCAAGTTTTTTAATTTAGGAAGGTGTTTCAGAGATACAGTAGCAAAATAAAACCTCCTTCCATCCATGGATCTATAGCAGTGGTCAACATGCCTCTTCAAAAACCAAATTTGGCACTTGACTGCACTTTCACTTCACAAAAATATCAAACATTTCTCTGTTTGGGTCATCATTTTGAAAACTATTTTGTGGACAACCAGAGATGAATTTTGGGAAACTAGCGGAAATTTTTGTTCCTAAGACACCAAAGTACAATAACCTATATCAACTTTTACATAGGTCATATAGTTTTAAATTTACGGGGGTAACCTTAAGACCCATTTTTACAAATTTTCAGAGAAAATTGACATGACCGTTAGCCTAATCATTGTCAAGATTTCGAATTTTTGAAAGGAAAGGTGGAATATGAAGTAGTTGAGGGATGGAGGCATGTAATAGGATGTATTAGGTGAATGTATTAGCATCAATGATCATCTATCTAGTGTTTTAAAATAGTTTTTGTTTAACAAATGCAACCCCTATCTTTTTTCATTTTAGTTTTACGTTCATTGAACCTGTCCTTTGATATTTTGAAGAGAAATTTAGTCACTTTAGTGATGATTTCAAATCCCTATTATACATGAGAATTAAAAAAATTTGGATTAACTATTAGATATTTTTGTTACTTAATATATTTTGTAAATACTCACCTATACATACTTCAAACTTTGAGGCATTATGGGTTGGAAATTTTTTAAGTAGAATGACTCTTTGATGTAAAGTAACTCATAGGGCCTCATTTGATCAAACTTAAGTAATACAGTTGCAGTAATTACAAGATTCTCATGTCACTCATGTTGGTGAAGTGCATTTGCCTTTGTATCTTTGTGTTCACTATTTTTCATATGTTATTCATTGATTCTGGATTATTCTAAGAAGTAAATGAATAGACTTTGTTGCAAAATATACTCTTCTTCCAACTTAGTAATAATCTTAATGTTTTCTACTTGATGATCAGTATCAGAATTCTTAACTTCTTTGGTATAAACTTATTCCCCCATCTTTTCTTCTAAATCACACCTCAACCTTAAGAATCCAACAAAGGTGCCTATCCTACCCTATAAGGTTTCCTGTAGAACCTGTCTTGATTGAACTCAACCTATGACTCCACTGCCCAATGGCTTATCTTCCTTGTTTCAATGCAAATCAATTCTAAAATCCAAAACCTGAACCTAATATCTAGCCTAATATTATTTAGAACATAGCTAAATTATACAGAGATATCCCTCTCAGGGGTTGAAAGGGCTAGATTCCCAA
The DNA here is from genome assembly GCA_000404065.3 of Pinus taeda. Taxonomy (NCBI): domain Eukaryota; kingdom Viridiplantae; phylum Streptophyta; class Pinopsida; order Pinales; family Pinaceae; genus Pinus; species Pinus taeda. The sequence continues at coordinate 10,388 of APFE030387589.1, forward strand.
CTCCCAAAGTGGTTTTGTGGTTACCTCTGCAAATTTCATAGCCTTATTAGACTACAGAGTGATAACATCCTAGCGACCATACTGGATACTAAACGAATAGATTTTAACTGACAAACTTTTGTCCCTAGTAAAGGCTATAAAGTTTTGTATATAATGCAACTATGTGATTAAATACTTTATAGTTTTGATTTCATGTATATACTGTTAGTGCGTGATTAAATAATATATAGATCTAGCTGCCAAGATGATCCATACCAGAGCTCACCCAGATTCAAATCCTCCTAATATTGTATCCAATCTTGAGCAACTCTTGAGAAAGAAAAACCTCACTGGAGATGAAAAGAGTAGAAGCCCTCCCATTATATCCAATTGTCTTCTTGAGATTTTGCTTACTTTAGAAGACTTGCAGGTTGACTTAAATTTTGAAAAAACCTTATTGATAACCAAATCATAAACCTTTTTTGATGAAACTATCCTTGATGAGTCTGTTTTAAGACCATTCAAACCTCAACCTAAACTAGAAGATCAGGATTTAGACCAGATATCTTTCCAGCAACTAGAGAAGTTACAAGACTTATTAACTGATCTCAAAGAAGCCATTTAAAAAACTTATGTTCAACGATTAGTTGAACTTACATCTCTTTTGATAGATTTTCCTCCCATTTCTCAAACTTTGTCTTCAGTTTCTGCTAGCTCCATAACATCCACAATCTCCACTACACCCCAAACAACATCACAAGCTAGCTCCTCCACACCTATCACTAGTTCATAAATTTTCCAACCCCGTAAACCCATAATGGTATCGCATTATGATCCCTTGGTCCTACCTAGGAAATTGCATAATATGCCCCAATATTACCAAAGTAGAATTCCTCAGTTTGATGGCATTAGAGATACCACTGCACAACAACATGTAGATAAACTGAATGATTACTTTGACCTTTCGGAAGTTGATGAAGATGATGTAAAGATAAATATTTTTTCCCAAAATCTAAATGTATAAGTTAGGAAATGGTTCAAATCTTTAACAGTAGCTTCTATAAATGACCTTCTTGACTTTCATCAAGCTTTCCTCAATGTGTGAAACCAAAACAAATCCCCTTCATATCTTGAATGAATATAAAAACCTAAAAAGAGGACCTAATGAAACTGTTGAAGAATATTGTGCTAGGTTTAATAAAATTTATAATGCAATTCCAGTTGCTATTAAACCTCCACCAGGCTTGGCCCTTATTCATTTCCCTGAAGGACTTGATGTTGACATGGCATACCAATTAAGAGAGAGAGAGACCCTAATACACTAGAGGAAATGCAAGTTAATGTTGTTAAAGTAGAGGCTAATTTATTAGCCAAAAAAGAAAAAATGAAAACTAAGTGTAGGGTTACTATTAAGGAGGAACTTTCCCAATCTTCTTCATCAGAATTTAAAATAGATAATCTAGTCAGAACAATGGAAAAAATGATGGACATGATGACAATGGGTGAGAGAAACAATCCTAGATAAAACCAAGGTAATCCCAAAAACATAAATCTGAATCCTAGGAGAAATCCACCTCTAATTAAAGAAAAAGAGAATCAATCCCCCCATGATCAACAACTTAGACCTCCATTCTAGGAAAACTATGTAGAAGAAGAAGTGGAACTAGAAGAACAGGTGGAACAAAACTAGATTAATTTGTTTGAGGAAACATAAACTGATCACATATTTTTGACCAAAGAAGATCAATATCAGTTTCTTCTTTCACAAACATAAATATTTTCCTTAGAATCTCAAGAGTACAATTAGGGTTACAAAAATTCCATCATGAAAATTCATAAGCATTACAACCTTAGGAGTAGAAAAACTATGGATGCTCCTCCTAAAATGACCCCTAAAATTCTTTATAGAAAATTTGTTGAAAATCAATTCAAGAAAACACACATTGATATCCATTCCTCTAGCCAAACTCAGGATGTTCCATCCTCCGGCCAGTCTAAAATAGATCCTCAAAAAGAGAACCTAAATCAAGAGTAGAGCATCAAGGAAGTAGAAAAAGAATCAACTTCTTTCAATATTGAAAATGAACTATCTAAGGTCAAAATTTAAATCCCTGTCACTGAATTAATAAACAAAAATGTTTACAGAACACAGGTTATGAAAGTTTTGAAAGTATGAGAGGACACTGATACAATGAACCTTACTGATGACAAATTTAAAATTTTGTTTGGTCCATAGGTAGAGGGTAAACTTTAGGATGGAAAAATCCCTCCCTCTTACCTTAATGTCCATGAAGAAACACTTCACAATGCCATGCTTGATTTAGGTGTATCACATAATTTAATTCCTCGAGCCATAATGGAAAAATTAAATTTGGACTTTACCAGGCCATACAAATATTTGTATTCCTTTGATTCCAGGAAAGTAATATGCCTTGGTATTATCAAAGATCTCTGTGCAACCTTAGCTCAAATACCTACCAAAGGCCTGGTCATGGACATTGTAGTGGAAGACATACCTCCAAAGTATGGAATGCTACTATCTAGTTCATGGAGTCCAAAACTGCAAGGTCCATTGCAGATGGATATGAGTTGTGCTACTATACCTATATTTGACCAGCCTAGGATACTTTGCAGAGAAAATCTCATGAAATACATGGTTAGCTATTAGGACAGGCCCAATAATTATCCTTTGTATTCAATACACTCTGACTTGGATTCTTTTATCCTATATAATGATGAAGATGTAAAAGAATTAAGCATTAAATCATAAAATGGTCTATATGAGGTAGAAGAAATTAAAACAGATAATTTTAAACCAAAGGAGCAAAAGGAACCCTTATGGAACATGGATTTTGATGGAGCTATAAGAAAAGAGGGATCATGAGCAGGTGTGTGGGTGGTAAATTCACAAACCAATAAAACTGAAGGCCATTCATATAAACTAAACTTTCAATGCACAAACAATATTGTAGAATATGAGGATTTACTCCTAGGTTTACAACTTTTGAAAAAATTAGGAGCCAAGAGGATCTCAGTACATGGAGATTCTGAGTTAATAATTAAATAAATCAAGGGAGAATATTGAACCAAACATTTGAGGTTGAGAGCCTATAGAAATGTTCGTTATATTTCCTTTAACACTTTGTTGCATATGAATTATCTGTGATCCCAAGAAGCTAAAACATCTTAGCAGATGGCCTGGCTATTTCAGCAAGTACATGCAAAATTCCTATCAACCTAGTGACCAGTACTTAGTTGAAGTGAAAAATAGACCAGTTGTTCCTAATAATATTGGGTATTGGCACGTTTTCGACAGTGATGAGCAGACCCAAATTTTTTTACAATTAAAAATGAATTTGAGTGTGCTAGTATAGATTTTGATAATGATGCAAATAATGTTGTATATAGGAATGTAAATACATTATAATTAAATGAATTGAATGAAGAAGAAAAAGAACAATATGAAACATAAAATTTGCAGTTATAATATAATGTTTTACCTAGAGGATTAGTCCCTTTGGATGACTTGTTTGACTTTAATGATGTTGCAAAGAAACCCAAAATTAAACCCATTGGAACAAATGTAGAAGACTGCATCATAGGAATGAAACCAGTCCCTAAGATGATCAAATTATTCAAAACTCTACCTCCTATAGAAAAACAGAAATAGGTCAAACTTTTTAAGGAATTCATAGATGTCTTTGCCTAGAGTTATGAGGATTTAAAATCCTGTGACACTAGTATAATTCATCATAATATTCTTACTAAGGCTGGCCATAAACCATTCAAACAAAATCTGAGAAGGATCAACCCCATGATCATGCCCCTAGTTGAGAAAGAGGTAAAAAAATTGTATGATGCTAAAATCATTGTACCTTTGATATTTTCAAATTGGGTATCTAACTTAGTCCCAACTAGGAAAAAGACAAGAGAGATTAGGTTGTGTGTTGAGCTCATAAATCTAAACAAGGCTTCCCTAAAAAATAACTATCCTTTTCCTAAAATGGGCCAAATTCTTAAAAAATTAGTTGGATCAGGGAGAATTTCTTTTCTGGATGGATTCTTTGGGTATAATCAAGTTTTAGTTCACCAAGATGACCAAGAAAAGACAACTTTCACTACATCTTGGGGCACTTTTATGTATGTGAAAATGCCTTTTGATTTAATAAATGGTGGAGCACATTTCAAAGGGAAATGGATTTTTCCTTTGCTGATGAAATAGGTAGATTCATCATTATATATTTGGATAGAATAACTGTTTTTCTAAAATAGATGAGGAACATTTACTTCATCTAGGGAAAGTTTTCGAAAGGTGTAGGGAATTTGGCATTTCTCTAAACCCTAAGAAAACATTATTTTACCCACAAGAAGGAAAGTTACTGGGAAATACCATCTCAAAGGATGGTATAAAAATTGATCCTAGCAGAGTGGAAGGAATTTTGAAGATAGATCCCCCTAGGAATAAAAAGGAAGTCCAATCTTTCATTGGCAAAATAAATTTCCTTCGGAGATTCATACTGAATTTAGCTAAGATTATAAAGCCCATTACTGATATGCTAAAACAAGAAGCTGATATAAAATGGCATAATGATGTCAAGGATTCATTTGTTAAAGTTAAAGAGGCATTAACTACTGCACCAGTTTTGAGAAGTTCCAACTTTAGAAAGGATTTCATGGTTTTTTCTTTTGAACTTGAGCATACTATAGCTATTGTATTGTTGTAGAAAAATGTTGAAGGACATGAGAAACCAATATCCTTTTTCAGTAGAGCATTGATAGATGCTTCACTTAAATACAACATGGAGAAACTGGCATTTGCATTAGTGAAAGCACTCAAATATTTTAGGGTCTATGTTTTACATTCACATGTTATTTCTTTCGTTCTTAATGCATTGGTAAAAGATATACTTACTCATAAAGATCTTGATGGCAGGAGAGGAAAATGGATATCTACCATTTGAATACATGATGTGTAAATCAAACCTATGAAACTCATTAAGGGACAAGGTTTAGCTAAATTTGTGGTAGAATCTAATTGCAATTTATTAGACATAAATTTTATTTCCGAGTTAGATGAGAAGGAAGAGCTAGCGACTCCACTGATTTCAGAAGTATTCAACACATCACCATGGTATGATATTATTTCTATTTTATGGAATTTACAGGATCCGCCAAGTTTGTCTAAAACAAAAATCCATGTTCCTAAAAATAAAATCAGTAAAATTTTGTATTCTTGATGAAAATTTGTATTCGAAAGATTCAGGAGGTATTTTTCTAATTTGTTTGTTGAAAGATGAAGTTGATATGGCTTTGGAGGAGTTCCATCAAGGATACTGGGGTGGACACTTATATTGGAAATCCACTACTAATAAAATCCTTAAAGCTAGCTTTTATTGGCCAACACTATTTGTTGATGTCCATAAGAAAGTCACTTCTTGCCACCAATGCTAGATATTTGAAAGCAAAAGAAAATTGTTACCTCTACCCCTGAAACAAATTTCCATTGAATCCCCTTTTCAGCAATGGATTTTAGATTTCATTGGTGAAATCCACCCAAGTTCCTCAAGAAAACAAAAATGGATCTTGACTGCTACAGATTACTTAACTAAGTGGATAGAAGCCATCTCTACCGGACAAGCCACTGACTCTGTGATTATCCATTTTTTAGAAACAAATATACTGTCGAGGTTTGGTTGTCCTCTTAAACTTATAACTAATAATGCTATAGCCTTCAAATCAAAGAATATGACTGACTTCTGTAACATATACGATATTAAGTTGGGGCATTCCACTATTTATTACCCCCAGGGTAATGGGTTAGCTGAATCCTCTAATAAACGTTTGGTCAACATTATTAAGAAGATATTGCATGATAACAAAAAAACATGGCATAAAATTTAGCCAATGCACTTTGAGCTACCAGAGTTACTACAAAGAAATCTATTCGTATGTCACCTTTTTAAATAGTGTATGGCATAGATGTTGTTTTCTCAACTTCTTTTGGAATTACAATACTGAAACTATTACAAGAATCTCAGCTGGAAACAAATGACATGCAGAGAAGTATTAATGAAACAATTTAGCTACAACAATCAAGGGAAGAACTCTATCATAAAATTTAGATTACCCAAGAAAACATCAAAATGATTTATGATATAAGGACTAGGGTGAATGATTTTAAGCTCAAAGATATTGTTCCCAAATGGGATTCTAGAAATGAAGATTAGGGAAAACATGAAAAATTTGATCACTTATGGACGAGACCTTTTAGAATTGAGGCTTTTAGAGGACACAATGTTTCATTTTATCATATTTTGAAGGAAAAAAACTATCAGGTGGGACAGTAAATGGTAGAAATTTGAAGCATTATATCCTTCCGATTTAGATCAGTTCATCCATTACAGATGTAAAATACCATTTTATTTTTGTATTTCAAGAGTGCAGGTAATTACCACTAGATGAAAAAGCCTGTAGTGAAGGATCTAAGCTTCTCGATGATATGTTACCATAGTTATGAATAATTACAAGTGAAACAGATGAGAATAATTACCTCTACACCATGCTCAATGGATCAAGGCTATTGGTTCAACAATGTTCTTGACACCTCACCAGGAGGGTACCATCCCCATTGGAGCCAATGTTAGGGTCCCATATTTCATATGAGGAAGTGTATCTTCACTTGATGATTTATAGATTTGACGATGTAAATAGTTTTTGAAGTTTGAAATATATCTCCAAAGAAAAAAAAATAGTATATATATATATATATATATATTATATAAAGAAAAGAGAAAAAAGAGAAAATTTCCTAATAAAAGAAAAATATTGTAGGGGACATTAAAAGAAAGAAAGAAATACGAAAAAAATAAAGAGGCATAGGAAAAACAGAAGAGAAAACGAAAAGATATATCAAAAAATTGTCCCCTAGGTGAGTAAGTCTAAGTGCCACCAAAAATAAAAATAAAAATAATCATCAAAGTAGTCTTCAAATTTAGTTTCTTTTAAAGAAATAAATGTGCAAATTTTTTTAAATACCACTTTGAAAAGAAGTCTAATAGGAATAAAACAGGTTAATTGCACTCTGTAACGTGATTAAGCCTTTAGATAAAAATTAGCAGTAATCACACTCTTTAATTGTGATTTACTGATTTAGGAAACAAATAAAAAGGCATGCTAGGCTAAGTACTCCTTAAGGAAATTGATCATGTTTATGATTAATTGAATTGTAAATATTGTAATAATTTGGCTTAAGACCTTTCTTTGTACTATTCCCTCATCAAAGATCCCCCCCCCCCCCCCCCCCCCTTTCACTTTACTTATCCTATTTACTCATTCCATCTCCCCTCATTATTTCCCATCAATCACTCCTCTTACATACTCTTCCTCCCTCATTTCCTTTCCAAAATTCACTCTACATCCCTCATTTCCCAAAGTAAAAATCAAGAAATGCATCACTACAAAGAAAGGATAACGATTTTCACAGTTTCAAGCTATCATCATTGTTCACCACGCAAAGACTATGCAAACCCTAACTGTGCAAAGACTGTGTAATGTTTCCCCGGTATCTTGGCACCTCCTCGATGATTTTTTTCAAGTTTTTTGAACACCTCACCATCCACAATTTCCTCCCTTCAAAACCCATGTTTCAGTTTTTTCAAGAATTCCCTCCTTATATGAAAACCATCAAAAAAATTTAATATGATTGTGCAAATACAAAGCATCTGAGAAATTTGAATTTACACTCTTATTTCCTGTTTGATTCCGCTTGTGCATGACCAAACCTTGTTATATGTCTCCTAAATGTCTGTTATGCCCTTTTCTTTCCACAAATTTCTTGTTTAAAGTAAAGAAAGTGTATTTTCCCATACTTTTGTACAACCCCATTTGCATAATGAACTTTAATAAAAATCTTGATCCATTGATAAGGAAACCTTTTATCAAAATTCATGCAACATTATTCAATCAAACTTCTTTTAAACAAGTCATATCAAACATGCCCCTATTTACACTTTTCTACATTGATTTTGTTCATTATGCCAAGTTATCTTATAATTCCTTAGTTGATTTATCAATGTATGCTCAATATTGGTCGTATCTTCCACCTCAAGATTCAAAACAATGACAAAGACCACCAAGTAAGATGTCTATTTCAGAAAGAAAGGAAAGAATAACAAAAAAACCAATTAGAGTGGAACCAATAAGAATAGAAATGTTGAAAAGTGACCCAACCATTTGGTTAGCCTTTGAACAAGTAGGGTGTATAGATTTTTACAAGAAATGTCAAGTTCATGGTACTCATTCCCATGTGGCAGAACAATTTGCACAAAACTTCAAAGGAAACACGATAAAGGTGTGAAACGTAGAGTTTGAAGTGTCATAAGAGACTACTACTTTGGACAATGATATCCCATTGATAGGAGATTGTTTATTTAAAAACATGGAGCTTGACCCTGCTTTGTACAAAACCTTCCTCAAACCACGCCACATAAATAATTATTGAAGGTTTTTCCCAAGAAAATACCTCTTCAACCAATATGAAAGGCTTCTAAAGGAAATCCAAAGGTACTTTACCTATGAGGGAAAATTGAGTACCATGTTAGGATTCTTATGCATTTCACTAGGAGAAATAGCCTTAACATGCCTTTCTATTTTTTAAAAAGTTTGGGTAATATGATAGAAAATATGCAAACAAGAGGAGGGAAGCACGATGCCTACTTGTTTCATTTTTCTGTCATCAAGCTGCTAGTTTTGAAAGGGATAGAAAGGAGAGGTAGCACTTGGGAGGACTTCTTGGCAGCATCAAATTTCATAAACCAATCTGACATGTCATAGATTCAAGAGGAAAACCCCACACCTGAGGCATCCTAGGACACGCCAGAGAAAGATGATTAAGTTGAAGAGCATACAGGACAAAGGTTAACCACTAGAACATAGGAAAAGAAGATAAAATCAAGTGAACTCCAAAGCGCAAAGCGAGTTGCAGTTTTTGAGAAGATCAAGGTTCCACAAAGATCAAGAAGAAAAGGCACCACCAAGGAAGTGGCAAAAGAAGACATTTTGAAGAACGATATCATTTGTTCTGAAAGAAATTTAACATAGCAGTATGAAGATAAAGAGATTGGGGATGAGGATAAATATGTTTAATTTGAAGAATGGAAATCCGGCAAACAAGATGAAAGAGACCTTAAGATTGTTAAGTTACATGAAATATTAGGGAATTCTCATTATACCATTGCCTTTCTACAAAAGAAAAACAAAGAATTACAACACACAGTTAGGGAGGCAAAAAGACAAAAAGAGCATGAAAGAGTGCCCAAATTACCATCACTTGCTACTGAAGAAGGGAAACAAGTGATTGATATAGAAGAGGCTAATGTCCCTAAAAAAAAGCCTCGGAGACCATGGACCAAAGAAATGACCAGGAAAGAACAAAGCACTGAGGACATGTCCCTACCTCAAGCACAACCTGCCATTGAAATAATATGTGAGCATAATTTGAAGAGGATAAAGAGTACTAGCTAGAAAGAGTGAATTACCATTGAGAGAGGTTAATGCAGAAGGCCAATAGAGACATTAACCTCCAGAGAAACATAACAAAGCATTACTATGCTAGAAATCTCAGTCTTAAAGCAAGGATAAGAGTGATGAATAGAAAACTCAAGAAGGTTAGGAGGAAAATGAGAAAGATCAAGAAAGCCAAGAATGGAGGGATAGGAAACAACCTTGACATTTTGTCTAAGGTAGTTTCTAATTTATTTTTAGCCACATTTGCAATTTTGAGAAAGCCACATGAAATACCTTGCCCTGAGAGTTGCAATATGGATTTTTCACATAAAATGATAAGGGTTTTTGATGTTTTTTTGAATCTAACTTGGTGTCATAAGGATTTTGTCAAGGAAAAACTACCAGTTGTAGCAGATTTTGGTGCCTTGAATATAGTTAGTAGGGAATTTTGACCATCATTGTGTTTTGACTGCGCAAAGTCTGAAAGGGTGTTTTTTGCAAGCTTTTCAGTTTAGGAAGGTTTTTTGAAGCTACATCAGAAAAATAATACCTTATTCCAACCATGGATCTACAACATTGGTCAACATGCCTCTTCAAAAATCAAAATTTTCACGTGATTGCACTTTGATTGTGTAAAAATATTAGATATTTCTCTATTTGGGTCATCATTTTGAAAACTATTTTGTTGACAACCAGAGCTGAATTTTGGGAAAATAGAGGAGGTTTTGCTCCCAAGACACTAAAGTACAATAATCCATCTCATGTTTTACACAGTTCATATAGTTTGAAAGCTATGGGGGTAACTTTCAGACCCATTTTTACTGATTTTCAGAGAAAATTGACATGATAGTTAACCTAGTCATTCTTAAGATTTTGAACTTTTGAAAGGAAAGGTGGAATATAAGGCAGTTGGGAGATGGAGGAATGTAATAGGATGTATTATATGAATGTATTAGTATTAACTATCATCTATCTACTATTTTAAAATAGTTTTGGTTTAATAAATGTATCCCTTGTTTTTCTGGATTTTAGTTTTAGGTTCATTGAACCTGTCCTTTAATATTTTGAAGAGGAATTCAATCACCTTAGTGATGATTTCAAATCCCTATTATATGTAAAGATTAAAAATAATTGGGATTAGTTATTAGATATTTCTATTAATTAATATATTTTGTAAATACTCACTTATACATACTTTAAATTTTGAAGCATTATGGGTTGGAACCTTTTTTAGAAGAAAGACTCTTTAATGTAAAGTAGCTCACATGGCCTCATTTGATCAAAATTCAGTAATACAGTTCCAACAATTACAGGACTCTCGTGTTACTCATGCTGGTGAATCGAATTTACCTTTATATCTTTGTGTTCATTGTTTTTCATATGTTATTCATTAATTATGGATTATTCTAAGAAGTAAATGAACATAATTAGTTGCAAAATACACTCTACTTCCTATTAGTAATAATCTTAATGTTTTCTACTTGATCATTAGTATCAGAATTCATAACTGCTCTAGTATAATCTGATTCCCTCATCTTTTCTTCTAAATCACATCTCAACCTTAAGAATCCAGCAAATGTGCCTCCCTGCCCTATAAGGTTGCCTGTAGAACATCTCTTGATTGAACTCAACCTGTAACTCCACTGCCCAATGACTTATCTTCTTTGTTTCAACCCAAAGCCATTCTAAAATCCAGAACTTGAACCTAATAGCTAGCCTAACATTATTCATAAGAACATAGCTAAACTATATAGAAAGATCCCTCTTTGGGGTTGGAAGGGCTAGATTCCCAACCCTGAAACTGGTTTTGTGGTTACCTCTGTAATTATTTTAGAGCCTTATTAAATTGCAAAGTGATAACAGTATGAATGAGTGAATGTTCCTAGATATAATTTGTCTCAAAAATGATCTTAACAAGTCATAAAATATTGTGAATCGAAGTGTAAATACCTTGAAGCTTCTTATCTCATGCCCTAATTCCATGCGAAGTTTTTTTTCAAGGCTTCCTTGACCAAGTGAATCTATTCAAAACTAAAGATTATCCTTGACTCCATCTCTCCCAATGGAAAAGTCAGTAATCCCCCATTGGTGATCATTTTCAACGCTTATTCTTTTCACCTTCATTTTTTTCTAGGAATAGCCTACATAGGTCACCTAGGGAATCAGTGATCTCACAATATATTTATCCAAACACTTCGATATTTTGTCCACAATTGTGTTGAGGTTTAGTCTAGAGGCCTTCCAAATTTTAAGCAAATCCAATGGTGGGATCTTGAGATATAGCAAGCCCTAGGTCGAGGACCGGTTCTTGCCCTAGGTTTTCCTTGGCTAGTGACATCATTTGGATCATTGCATTCTATTCCAAAAATATTTCCCATTTATCCAATTCTCTTCCATAATTAGGTCAAGCCCCTCCGTGAGTGACCGATTCCATTTACTTGACCTAATTTTGGGTCCACTTGGTCCCATGTGGTCCCACAACCTATTGAAGTTAATTTCACAACGACCACTTGAAAACAAAGTTTTCACAAGGATTTCTAGGACTAGGTATCTTCCTTACAATTCTTACCCTCAAACTCTAGCCCTTGAAATTCCCTTAGCCCTTCCTAAGGAGCCTTATACCTTGCCTCTCAAGCAAGAAAACCATGCAATTGAGCCTCCATTATGAGTAGGCCTTATGAATCACTCTTCATCCTTTCATTGACTCATTCATCTAGTGATTCCCTTTATACCAGGTCTCCTCCCATTGGTGAATCTTGTAAAGAGAAGATAACCTTAATTGAGGTGATAGTGGGTTATCACTCCATTGGTTCCCTTGACCTAACAACTTCCCTTTTAGGATCCCCTCCTAGGAACCCTACTAGATTGAGCGTTAACATTTTAGTGATGTTGTCATGGACATGAAACATGTGTTTTGTTCCCTATATGACACATTGATATATCATTATTGGAAAATCCATTGGAAGAACAAAGCCCTAGTTCTTCATTGAGCTTAAAAGTTAGTGTTTGTACGGTGAAACAAGCATATATCAAGGCACTTTAATTCACGTTAGCAACTCCATTTTAATCTAATATATAAAATCATAAAAAATGGAGTATTGTAAAAGAGAGATTAAAATTTTTCCTACATTTGCAAATCTCAAAGACAAAGAAATTCAAGAACTGCAAAGGGATGTTGATAAATATGTTGAATTTTATCAAGATTTATTGCACAATATGGATAAGGAATTCATTATAAAGCTTCAAAGTGTTGGCATTATGATACATATGTTGTACTTGATGGCAAACCACTCATCTCAGATGATAAATTATAGTGCAGCAAAGTTCTCGCACTTTCATAAAGATAGAAGTTTATTTCATGTGGAGAAACGTTCACACACTTTTATGTAGAGAAAAGTTTATTTCATGTGGAGAAAAGTTCACGCACTTTTATGCGGAGAAAAGTTCATTTCATGTGGAGAAAAGTTCACGCACTTTTATGCGGAGAAAATTTTATTTCATGTGGAGAAAATTTCACGCACTTTTATGC
>APFE030387589.1:23419-60219 GCA_000404065.3 Pinus taeda
ATACATATGAAAAATCAAAGGGAGTTTTTGGCAATCAAATGTTTGGGTGATAAAGATCTTGGGTCAAAAGCAAGCTGTTTCAAATAATTCAGCAGTTTCGTAGCGCGCTACGAAACTGCTGTAGGTGATGATTTTAATGCAGACAGGGAGTTTTGTATTATGAATGGGAATTTTGAAAGAGAGACACCTAAAGGGTATGCAAGACATCAGATGGAGCTACAATAGTCATTCAGATCAAGACATGTGTACATTTAAAAAGGTGGAATATTTTAACCCAAGTTTAAATTTCTGTTGTAAAGCCCCTTTATCACCGTTCAGAAGGTATTAAATGATTTGCATACAAGGAACTTTTTCCTGCACACATGTCCATCGATGCAGCCTACAACACATCAAGAACGTGGCAGTGTTCCATATTTTGGGTTATTAAAGGCTAGAAGACATGCTGCTGTACATTCGAGCAATTTGAGGAAAACCGGAACCGAGAAGCAAGGGACATCTCCTAATACTACTGAGCAGTTAAAAGATTCAGCGTTCAAGGTCAATATGGAGTATTAAACATCCAACTCATCCAAATCGAAAGAGGACCAGGTGTCAAAGAACAAGGAGAAGCCACTATGCATGGAAAATGGAGTTAGAGTCATAGTTAATTTAGAACTCTTTAAATCTACAGTCAGCACTTTATTGTATTTAATAGTTAGTTAAATAGCTTATAGGTGTCATTAGAGGTAGTTATCGAGATTATCAAATTCCCCTCATGCTGGAGGAGGAAGCTCGAATTAGTTAGAATAAGGATTCTATATATAGCTGAAACATAAATGTAATGGGGGTTGGAAATTTTATAACAGAGTACTGTTTTGGCTTATGTAAAGACAGAGTTCAGTAATATAAGTTGGCTGCTTTTCTTCTCAGGATTCATGAAGGATTTCAATGTTCAGAATGTGTGATTTTATTCTTTCCTTAATGTCTTTTACAGTTGCATAGATGTGTAATCACTCAGAATTCACTGATTGTGCTCTGGTTTCCTGTATGCATTTATGAATTGTGGTTTTATATGAGTTGTGTTCTGAACATCCAAATGCTAAATGCCCTACCTTCTATGTAAAGGCAGTATCATTGTTTACTGAAGTATGATTGACTCCATAGGCCCAATGGAAACTTATGTAATGTTTATCCAGCCTTCATATTTGTCAATGTTATTCCACAAGAGTTAGCCATCTAATTATTAGTCAAAATCAATAACCCTTTGAGAGAGCCCTCTCAGGCTAAGGAGGCTAAGCCTCAGTCAAAAGATTGGTTTGAAACAGTTACTTGAAGTCTTCCTGGTTTGCAGCCTTCCAGGGCTTGATTTTGAGATAACAAGGCCTATGACTATAAAAGAGGAAGGAGATCATTTGGCAAAGTATCATCTGAATTATTGAATATCTGATAAAGTGCTAGATCTGGAATACTGTGATTGGGTTATGGTGCTAATCTGGATCTGAGCTAAAGAGGGATCTCACCGGTTGATGGAGAACAAGATCTAAGGATAGATCGGGATCAAATGGTTTGAAATGAACTATCTCTATATATTTGATTATGCTTATTATAGATCTGTATACTGACGCTTGTAATGATCTAATCTGGGTATAACTTATGTTTGGAATCGCTGCAAGTCATGTTTGAATATTTATAGATCTCTACGTGGGTTGGCTTTGGTGTAAGCGCATAAGTATGCAGGTTTGGTTCATTGTAGTAGCGTATACAATTTGAGCTATGATATTTGAAGTCACAGGTGGTTCTAGTTGTTGATGGGTTCTAACGATAGTTTAAAGGTGTCAGTATTCTTCATATCCTGTTTGATTGATCATGTTTAGCTTCAGTATTGATGGATGAGAACTAATATTGGATCAGGATCATAGTGACTCATATTTATGTGATCTGATGGACTAGATCTGGGTGCTAACACATATATTATCCTTGTATATGTATTTATCTGATGTTTGAGTGATTCAGAAGATTGATTGATTATGTTCTTCAATGATATTAATGGGTCCAGTATGAAAATTGGATGAAACGTGGCCTTCCAGATTATGTGTTGTGCTTCAGGAATATCCAGTCTGAAAATGTATGAAACGTGGTACCTGAAGGAGAGAAGATTGTAGACTGGCACCTACATACTAGTATCTTAGCTAGTACAAGAACTATGGGGGTTGTAGCTCCCTTCCAGGAGAGACTGGAGAATGAGAGAGGGTTGTAGCTCTCTGCAGGTAGAAGTTTGCATACTAGTATAAGACTGCACCAATACATAAATACTGTAAAAGGAATTTCTTATTAAGAAGAAAATTGAGATAACTTGCAGTAGGTGGTTTTCTCCCACATTGGGTTTCCACCTTATATCATGGTGTTCATGTGTGTGGCTTATGTGTGATGATCTGTTCTATTTTAGTGCACCTGTTTACTGTTAATATGGTTGATAATGTTCTAATGCACTCATTAAGGATCAACTAACTGAATCATAAGAAGTTGTGGAAGTAGCATATATGAATCTGAATATGGAAATGAATTTTTTTTATTGATGTGATAATACTGATTCACCCCCCCTCTCAGTATTATTTCCAACACAAAGGTAAATACAAAAGCAACTATACATAATGGGGTGTGCCTATGAGAAGGATCCTAGGTGTCTCCTTGACATTGTTGGCTTAACCTATGCTCTTAATATTCTGACTGACCTAATCATTGACATATATTATAATCAGTCATAAAGCCCCACAAAGGGCAATCAATTGGATGATCAAGGTGACATTAAATAAAGTCCAAGTGTGAAGGATCATCATCAAAGAGAGGAATATAGGAAAAGTGGAATAAATCTTACGAAGTTGGAGAGGACCTTGGGGACCTAACCAATGAGAAAAAAATATGAGACACCCTTGATTCCACACGATGAAAAGGATGATTTTTTGGACACGTGTTGGGGAAGTTGAGGCTATGGAAAGTGAAGTTGAGGTTGACCTTACCTTTCTCAAGGATATTCATCCTAATGACTCTCCTTTTGAGAAGCCTGGGGAAGGTGATCCCATTAGTCCCCTGGAACGTTAAATTGATTATTAATTTTGCATTAAAAAGGGGAAATGGGTAATTGTGGGTCCTCAATTTGATCTTGCTCCCATTTATCATACCAACAAGGAGGATGGGGATGAGACTGGTCTTCCATTTCTCTCAGGAATTATTTATGACAACATATCTATGGATACCCTTGGGAAGGATAATTATTATTTTCCGTTGCATGAAAAGAGGAAATTGGAAGTAATCAAATCTCCTTTTATGAAAGACCAAAGCTTTGATACTAATAATTACGAAATCGAAAAAGCTCCCACCTATCCTCCTTGTGATTCTATATTCCAATCACTTGAGCCTTTAAATTTAGATTTTGAGAAGGAAAATCACGTTGAATGTGAGACTTCACGCTCCCCTTTTCCCTTTTCTCCCATTCACCATCTTCATTATTTCACAAGTGATTCCCCCACCCCTCATCTTGAGCCATCCACAAGATGCATCCCTCCTTCCCCCTCACACCTTCAAGTTTTTGAATACAATCACTCCATTGAGCAATGTTAGGTCCCTATAATACAAGTGTATTCCCTTATTAATATGGTAATTGTAGCCCTTATTGTTATTTATATCCCCATGTTGTCCCCATGTTGTCCCCATGTTATCATTATTATGCCCCATACAATTCCACTATTGTTATTGTTGTGCCCTTACATTATTATTTTTATGTCGACTTTGATTATATTGTGACCCCTTAGACTCGTATATATAGAAAGGAAGTCTTGTCATTTGTATCATCCAGGAATGATTCATTTGTGTAATGTAAAGGAATTTTTCCCCTCGAAGAGGTCGATTTTGAAGTCCTTGATCTATCTTTTCTTCTATTTTTTGAGTTGGTTGCATAACATTTCGTATTAGAGTTGTGGATTCTAGGGTTTCGTTGCTCCAAACAAGTAATCGTGGAATTTTCACTATAACGTTTTCTCTATGATGTTTCAGAAGTAGAAATTAAAACCCATTTGATTAGCAATTGTGATGAACCTCGGGTCTGAATTTCCAATCTTTTATTGCTATAGTTTCAGAGATATGATCCAAGGAAGTTAGGGTTTTTGCAGGCTCTTGAATTACATCTGAAATAGGTAACCTTGGGAGAATCGTCATAGCTTTTTCTCTGAGAATTAGATTGGAATTTCGTAAGAAGTTACAAAATTTGGACGGATTGTATTTTTTTTGTATCATTTTCAGGTCCGAAGGCCGAAACAGTGACTCATGTTAGGTCGTACAAGTCCGCTCTACTAAAACAATTTATAATTAGGTCATCGTGGTAGATTTGGAATAACTCTTTCTTGAAGAATAAAATATTGATCA
This sequence comes from Pinus taeda, assembly GCA_000404065.3. Lineage (NCBI taxonomy): Eukaryota > Viridiplantae > Streptophyta > Pinopsida > Pinales > Pinaceae > Pinus > Pinus taeda. The sequence goes on from APFE030387589.1 coordinate 27,818, forward strand.
GACTAGTGGGGTTAGAAAGATAACTTATAGGTCTACCACAAGGCAAAATTTCATACCTTGGAAGCTCAAAATTATAGTGATACAACAAATTCAATATCGAGTTCCTATAATGAGAAAAAAAAGGTGTGTAGTTTTTTTTTTAATTTGCATAAGTTTGGTTTGAAAAAATAGTTTGAAGTTATTCAAAGGGCATAGTGAGGCATAATTATCATTAATTTATGCCCCAAAGAAAGAATATAGAAACACCTAGTAAGAAACGTAAAATCTCTACCATGATTCGTGAAGAAGACGAAGAAATGCAACATGATATATCAAAATTACAAGACCAAGTGCAACAATTTTCACTCTCACAAAAAGTAATAGAAGATAAGACAAATGGTTTAAAGAAAGGAATGGAAGCCAATATGAATGGCGTGGAAGATAATATGGATGGTGTGGAAGCTAAAATGTATGGTATGGAATCCAAGATGGATGGTATAGAAGCAAAACTTAAATGCAACATGGAATATTTGAAGATAGATTTGACAAAGTTGCTACAAGAAATGCTTACTAATGGCAAAAGGGTAGTAAAGGAAACTCATGCTGAGAACAAAAGAAATTTTAAATGATTTCATAGACTCTAACATTGGATTGAAGAGCCACCATGTTTCAAAGATCGATATGAGGTTCAAGTTTGATGACAAGGATCCCGTAACATGGATACTATAGATGGAGCAATATTTTGATCTCCATAATTTGCAAAACACACAAAAGGTATGCATTACAACTTTAAATTTGGAACTCAATCAGTTTGTATGGTATCGATGGCTTTGATCTCATAAACAAAATTGTCACTTAGGCAATTTTTAAGGATGAAATGATAGAACATTATGAGGATACGAAAAGATACACCTTTTTTTAGCCAATTGATAAATCTCAAAAAAAGGGTTACATGGTGGAGCACATTGAAGACTTCCAAAAATTGGATATAAGGGTAAAAGATATTCTAGAGGAGCATAGGATTGATGTGTTCATAGGGACTTCAAAGGATAATAACAAACATGAGGTTAGCCTTTGGGAAGATGATTCATTGGAGAAGGCATTTAGGTTGGCAAGAAAAATTGAAAAAAATTATGGAAACAAGGAAGCCTACCACTCACAACTATACAGATGGAAGCACTGTTTCCCCTAGCCTTCCACAAGGTACAAGGTCTACACCACAACAATTGGAAGAAAAAAGAGAAAAAGGGATTTGTTACAGTTGTGAAATAAAATACACTAAAGGTCATAAGTGTGTTGAGAAGAAGTTATTTTACATAGATTTTGATGAGGAGGAAGAAAAGGAGCAAGAAACGTCAAAAGAAGAGGATATACACCATGAACAAACCCTAGAGAAAGAAGAAATGAATTTGAACATATCTTGTAATGCATTGGCTGGAATTACCACTCCTAAAACTCATAAGATAGAAGGACATATCAAGAAGAAAAAGGTAACAGTGTTGATTGATTTGGGAAGTACCCATAATTTTATTCATTGTAAGATAGCCAAGGAATTAAATTGCTTCATATATCCAACACCAGAGTGTCAAGTGATGGTTACAAATGGAGGAACCATAAATTTCTCTGGAAAGTGCCATAATATCAAGCTATCCATAGGAGAATATGTATTGAATAGGCCAATTATTTGCATTCCAATGGGTGGCGTTAATGTTGTACTAGGAGTCCAAAGGATATAATATTTGGGTATGGTAAATTTTAATTTCCAAGAACCATTCTTGATTCTTTTTTCGGAAGGAAAGGAAGTTGAATTAAGGGATATTGCAAGGAAACTAGGAAATATAACCAACTCTAATGGAATGAAAAATATTCTAAAGAGATAACAACGAGGCATAATTTGACAATTATGTTTGCTAGAAGTTCCCACATCGAAATTGTCTATTTCTCTAGATCTCAAAAAATCCTTCGACCATCATTCCAAGCTATTTGAGACTCCCAAAGGCCTCCCACCTATTCGTGATCATGATCATGTTATTCATTTGATTCCAGGAAGTTTTCCTCCAAACAACAGGCCTGACAGATATCCCTATACCCACAAGAGTGACATTGAACGTATGGTTACAGAAATGCTAGAGACTGGTATAACTCAACTTAGTCAAAGTTATTTCTCTACTCTAGTAGTATTGGTGCACAAGAAGGATGGATCATGGTGCATGTGTCCATATTATAGGGAGCTCAAAAAGCTCACTATTAAATATAAATTTCCCATTCCTATCATTAATGAATTATTGGATGAATTGCATGGATCAATTTACTTCACTAAGTTGGATCTTTGTTCATGATATGATCAAATCAGAATGAAGACTGAAGACATTCTGAAAACAACATTTAGAACTCATGAGGGTCATTTTGGATTTTTGGTCATGCCTTTTGGCCTTACTAATGAAACTTCTAGATTTCAAGGTTTGATGAATTCCATTTTCAAATCCTTCCTTAGAAAATTTTTGTTAGCATTTTTTTATGATATACTAATCTACAACAAGTCTTGGAAGGATCATGTTCAACATGTTGACAAGGTTCTCAAACTATTGGAGGTGAAACAATTATATGCAAAAACCTCCAAATGTTTCTTTAGAGTACAAGAGGTGGAATATTTGGTTCATATTGTATGTCATGAAGGTGTTAAGGTAGACCCTAGAAAAACTAAATCCATTAAGGAATGGAAAATCCACACATCCATAAATAATTTGTGAGGATTTCTTGTATTGATAGGGTATTATCATGAGTTTGTTAAGAATTATGGGAGAATAATAGCACCTTTAACAACATTATTTAACAAAGAGGCATTTTCATGGACTCTAGAAGAAAGGAAGGCCTTTGAACATCTTAAAGAGGCAACGTGCCAAGCATCGGTCTTAGCTACACTAGACTTCAAAAAAATATTTATTGTGGAATATGATGCTTCAGGAAGTGTAATTGGTGTTTTTCTAATGCAAGAAGAAAGACCCATTTCTTTCGAAAGTTGTCCAATCAAAGGAAAGTATTTACACAAAGCCACTCATGAGAAAGGAATGTTGGCAATACTACATGCACTTAAGAAATGGTGACCTTACCTAATGGGAAGACACTTCAAGGTAAAAATGGATCATGATAGCCTTAAATACTTTTTAGAGATTATCTTTATAAGAGCAGCAAAAATGGGTCACAAAGATGTTGGGTTATGTATTTGAAATCATCTACAAAAAAGGGGAGCAAAATGTTGTTGCAGATGCACTCTCAAGAAAGGATGAGGATGTCAAAGCATTGCATTGTGCAATTTCTATTATCCAACCAGATTGGATAAACAAAGCAAGGGTTGAATGGAAGAATGACGAAGAAGTGTGGGCCCTCATTCAAAAGTTTCAACAAGATAGAAGTACATCTAATACATTTAGCTGGAAAAATGATTCATTATGGTACAAATATCACTTATACCTCTGTAAGAATTCCCAACTCAAACAAAATATTCTTATGGAACTACACACCTCTCCCATAGGAGGGAACTCAAGACTTTTAAAATCTTACCACAGGGTTAAGAAGGAATTCTTTTGGGATGTTCTTAAATATGATATTCAAAAGTTTGCGGCAGAATGTTTGGTTTGCCAAGAAACTAAAGTTGAAAAAATTAAGACCTCGGGTCTATTACAACCTTTATCCATTCCAAATCAACGTTGGGAGGAGGTTTCAATTGATTTGATCACAGGTTTACCCAAGTCCAAAGGAAATAGTGTCATCATGGTGGTAGTTGATAAACTTACCAAGTATGCACATTTTTGTGCATTATCTCATCCATTTAAAGCCAATATAGTTTCTACTACATTTATTGAAACAATTCAAAAGCTACATGGAAATCCAGAGATTATTTTAAGCGACAGAGATCCCATTTTCATTGGAAATTTTTGGACAAAATTATTTTCTTGTTTGGGTACTCAGTTAGCTCATAGCTCTTCTTATCATCCTCAATCTGATGGGATAACTGAGATAGTAAACAAATGTTTGGAATGATATATTTGTTTCTTTGTATCTAATAAACATATACAATGGGTCAAATGGTTTCCTCTCGTTGAATCATGGTATAACACTTCCTTCCATACTGCAGCAAAAATGAACCCATTTATGGCACTTTATGGATATCATTCGCCGTCCATCACATCATATTTAAGATAAAATTCTAAGGTTCATGCAGTGGGAGATCACATCGAGCATAAAAAACAAGTCTTCCAACTCTTAAACGATAACCTCACTTTGGTGTAGAAAAGAATGAAAGAACAGGGAAATCAAGATTACAATGAAATAAGTTTTGATGTAGATGACTGGGTATTTCTATGACTACAACCATACAAAAAAATGTCCCTCAAGCAAGCTAAGAAGGATAATAAATTATCACCAAAGTATTATGGTCCGTACAAGGTGTTTCAAAATATTGGTACTATGGCCTACAAATTGGAGCTTCTTGCAGCTTCCTATGTGCACCAAGTTTTCCATGCTTCATGCTTAAAGAAGGTTATAAGTGACAAGCTCCCAGTTGAAACAATATTACTAGACTTGATGAGGAAGGAAAAATCATATTGGAACCTAAAGTAGTCACAGAAACAAGAAATTAATGTTCATGAAATCGATCAATTTCAGAGTATCTCATCAAGTGGAAGAACTTACCCGCTGAAGATTCCACATGGGGGGATGATAATTTTATATAGAAGCATCCATAACTACTCAAGCGTTGAGGAAAACAATTTTCTGAAGGATAGGGGCATGTTAGGTCCCTATAATACTAATGTATTCCCTTATTAGTATGGTCATTTTATCCCTTATTTTTATTGTTGTCCCCATGTTGTCCCCATATTGTTATTATTATTCCCCATAGAAGCCCACTATTGTTATTTTTTTGCCCTTACATTATTATTTTTATGTCGACTTTGATTATATTGTGACCCCTTAGACTCGCATATATAGAAAGGAGGTCTTGTCATTTTTGTCGTCCAAGAATTGTTAATTTGTGTAATATAAAAGAGGTGTCGCCCTCGAAGAGGCTAATGTTAAAGTCATTGATATATCGTTTCTTCTATTTTGTGAGTTGTTTGCATAACAAGAAACCACTATGTTGTCCCTTTCTGAAATCTACAAATCATAATATTGTGAGCAACAATTGTGATAGGGAGTGCTTAAGGGTGATCATTCATTCGACCATTGTGTACTTAGAGGGAATGCCTTGCACTTATGGATTGACTTAGTTTCCTTCTCCTATGACTTCCTCTTACCTCGGATGGAGATCATATTTTCCAACCTCCAACCCACTTCACCCTCCATGCAATTATGTTTGCATTCACTTTGGGATTTGTTTCATGATTAATCATTCTGACATGCATATGTATATTGATATGATGATATGTTAGTTGCACTAGCCTATGATTACACTTAGTATTAGCCTTACTATATGCATGTTAGGGTAGGATGCATTTCATCTTATTTTTGCATTATAACTAACATCATATGATATTATCATGGTAGATTAGTTGCATTTAGATTAAAATTACATTGAAAATGATTTTTCTTTCTTGTTGATTTATATGGCCTAACATTAAGCATGGGTGATCGTAAGACACAACAAAAACATGCTATGCTATGTGCTTGGTATTTTATATATGCAGGTAATACGTCTATGGTACAAAGAGATTGTTGGTGTTCTCATGATCTCCCATTCAAGTGCCTTTGCACACTTTTTCGAGAGCTCATCTCATAGTTGGAGTCGTATGTTACCCAACACCTGAGGGTAGTATGCATTAGAGAAATGCTTTCTCCTAGATGGTGCTTAGCCATTATCCATTAGCCCCTCACAGCCCCCCACATAGCTTGATGTGCCATTTTCTTTGCCTCTTGAGTCAGCCATGTGGTCCATTTGAAGGTGTGCCTATCGACCCCAAAGGTATGGATTTGATTGGTATGGTCATATATTTTTCCTTACTTATCATGGGAACTAGGCATGAATTAGTGGAGGGATTAAGTGGAAAGAGTGGGTTAGGTATGTATCCTTATTTTTGTTGCCCGATTTCATGGTTACCCTTGTACCCTAGTCTCGTGAGATCTCCTTTACTGGCTAAGAGATTTAGGGATGGAAATACATGGGAAATATTGATTTTACATTGATCCCCTTCCACTCATTCTAGTCCCATTGATCTCTTTACCCATTTGGGTCCACACGTGTCCACTAGGTCCACATAGGTTTAGCCTCCCCCTCCCCCTGTACACACCTTAGGTTAGGCCTATAACGATTCTCCGGTGGTTGATGCAGCTAAAAAGAAAAGAAAAAGCATAATTTGGCTACTATCAATAGGAAATGTACCACAAAATGAAGAAGATGCTTGAGACATACAAATTTAGCACATGGAAAAATCCCAAACATGAGCTCTACCTCTTATCCATGTCCATCAACTGGTTCCTATGGGCCATATATGAGCCCCTCTATGACTAAGGAACCCATGATTACCCAACCCCTAGTGGGAGATGATTCACCCCACCTTAAGGGGTTATTCACTGCAACATATTACCATCATGCTCTCATCCCTTAGAGCCCCAAGAAGTTATGAAGAAAAATGAAGAAAAGGAAAAAGGTATACACATGGGTTGTTGTTTTCTCACCCTTATTAAAGAACTATAAAGGGATGTTGATAAATATGTTAAATTTTATCAATATTTATTGGAGGACATGGATAAGGAATTCATGCTCAAGCTTCAAAGGTCAATACAAAAGAAACTCTACATAATGGGCTGTGCCTATGAGAAGGATCCTAGTTATCTCCTTGACTTTGTTGGCTTAAACTATTCTTTTAATATTCTGACTGAGCTATACACTGAAAAATATTATAATAATTCATAAATCGAAACAAAGGAAAATCAATTGGATGATCAATATGACATTAAAGAAACATCAAGTGTGAAGGATCATCATCAAAGCAAGGAATATAGGAAAAGTGGAATTAATCTGACGAAGTTGGAGAGGACCTGGGGGACCTAAATAATGAGAAAAAATGTGATTCCACCCTGGTTCCACATGATGAAAAGGAATATTTTATGGACACATCTGTTGGGAAATATGAGGCTATAGAAACAAAAGTTGAGGCCAACCTTTCCTTTCTCAAGAATATTACTCCTGATGACTCTTCTTTTGAGAAACTTGGGGAATGTAACCCCATTAGCCCCTTGGAAGGTTAAATTCAAGATTAATTTTTCATTGAAAAGGGGAAATGGGAAATTATGGGTCCTCAATTTGATATTTCTCCTATTTATTATACCAACAAGGAGGATGGGGTTGAGACTAGTCTTCTATTTCTCCTCAGAATTATTTATGATGGCATATCTATTGATACCCTTAGGAAGGAGAATTTTTATTTTCCCTTGCATGAAAAGGGGCAATTGGAAGTAATCGATTCTCCTTTTATGAAAGACCCAATCTTTGATACCAATACGATGAAATAGACAAAGCTACCACCTATCCTCTTTGTGATTTTATATTCAAATAACTTGAGCCTTTAAATTGTCATTTTGAGAAGGAAAATCATGTTGAATGTGAGACTTCACCCTCCCCTTTTTTGTTTTTACCCATTCATCATCTTGAGTCTTCCACAAGTGATTCCCTCACCCCTCATATTAATCCATCCACTAGATCCATCCATCCTTCCCCCTCACACCTTCAAGGTCGTGAATACAATCATTCTATTGAGCAACCAATATGTTGTCCCTTTTTGGAATCTACAAAGCATAATATTATGAGTAGCGATTGTGATAAGAAGTTCCTAAGGGTGATCATTCATTCCACCATTGTGTACTTAGAGGGAAAGCCCTGCACTTATGGATTAACTTATTTTCCTTCTCCTATGACTTCCTATTACCTTGGATGGAGATCATATTTTCCAACCACACACCCACTTCACCCTCCATGTAATTGTGTTTGTATTCACTTAGGGATTTGTTTCATGAGTAATCATACTAATAGGTATATGTATATTGATATAATGATATGTTGGTTCCACTGACCTTTGATTACACTTAGTATTATCCTTATTATATGCATGTTAGGGTAGGAAATATTGCATGCTTATTTTCACATTAGAACTAACATCATTTTATATTATCATGGTAGATTAGTTGCATTTAGATTAAACTTGCATTAAAAATGATTTTTGTTTATTTTTTATTTATATGGCCTAACATTAAGCATGGGTGATCATAAGACATCAAAAAAACATGTTTCCCTATGTGCTTGGTCTTTGATATGTGCAGGTAACAGGTCTAAGGTACCAATAGGTTCTCATGACCTCCTGTTCGATTGGCTTCGCCCACTTTTCCAAGAGCTCATGTCCCAGTTGGGGCCAGATGTTACCTACCACTTGTGGGTAGTATGCATAAAAGAATTTTTTTCTCCTAGATGGTCATTAGTTGGTAACCAGTATCCACTTGCAGCCCCCCAGATAGCTTGCTGTTCCATTTTCTTTTCCACTTGAGCCAACCATGTGGTTCCTCTCCCATCTGTTATGAATGTATATTTGAAGGTGGGACTCTTAACCCCAAAGGTATGGATTTCATTGGTATAGTTCAATATTTTTCCTTACTTGTCATGGGAACTGAGCATGAATTTGTGGGGGCATTCAATTGAAAGAGTGGGTTAGGTATGTATTCTTGTTTTTGTTGCCTGATTTTGTGGTTACCCTTGTATCCTAGTGCGGTGAGATCTCCTTTACTAGACATGAAATTTAGTGATGAAAATAAATGGGAAATATCGATTTTGGTTGTGTGGTATCGTTTCTCGATACCACCTACATTTCTCCCCTTCCACTCATTCTAGCCCCATTCATCTCTTTACCCATCTGGGTCCACATGTTTCCACCGTGTCCACAAAGGGTTAACCTCCCCCTCCCCTTGTACACACCTTAGGTTAGGCATAGAATGATGCCCCAAAGTTTGATGTAGCAAAAAATAAAAGAAAAATCATAATTTTGCGACTCTCAATAGGAAATGTACCACAAAATGCAAAAGATGTCCAAGACATACAAATTTAGCTCTTGGGAAAAATCCAAATATGATCTGTTGATCTAAACTTAAACATGAAGGCAAAAAATTACAGATATATTCATAAATATAGAGATGCAACATAAAAGCACTTCATTTCATTAATAGTAAGATACTTAACTATGCTTACAAATAGAATGGCAATAAGATAGCTCAGGCGATGGTAGCTTATCTCTGAGAATAGATGCAACAGCTACATGCCAATTGAACTATGTTGTAATGAGGATAAAGGCCCTATTTATTATTAAAAAACATGAGATAACATTAAAAAACCAAAACCCTAACCCCAAGAGATGTAACTCTAAGATTTTATGGGCCCCGCTGGGGTTAGTTGGGCAGCCAACTTCCTGGGGTCGTAACTTGGTCATATTATCTTTGTTTGGCGTGTACGATACCTTGTTGGCAAGGTATATTTGAGTAATACAGGTTTTACCAAAGGCCCCTACCTATGGCTATGGGCCTGTATAATACCTTAAAAAAATTCATTTAGTGGGTCAAAATTGCTCCGAAAGTTTAGGACCCAAAAAACTGCTAAAAATAGTAAATGCTGAAGTAAACAAGGAAATAGGTGAAACTGACTGGAAGGTATAGTTGGACTATGCGGGTGGACACCAATATCCACCTGGATCATTCCTCCCCCCTTAGGAAGAAATGTTCTCCATTACGTGCAAAGCCTCCATGAGGTGAGGAAATTTCTATTGAACCTTGTCCTTGGTGAATCACTTCCCTTGGTGAAGGAGTTGGCCTACTTTGACAACCCGATATAGTTGTATCCTCTATTGGCGAGTGTTATTTATATGTGTTCCATTATCTGATCAATTGTTCCCTATTCCATGCAGTTTGAGTTGAGCTCTGTTGGTGTGAGTTGTTTTGCAATGTCAAATGTGTCCAACAATGGTGAAAAGTATGGCCGAAGGTGGTCTACGTTGAACACTAGGTGCAGACCAAGGAATGGTGGGATGTTAAGCTTGAAGGAATTGTCACTAAGATCCTTGATTATGGTGTATGGTCCATATCAGAGTGGGTGAAGCTTGGGGTGGGGTCCAGCGAGGCACTCCTTTTGCAAATGTAGCCAAACTTTGTTGCCCACCTAGAACTTATACAACACTCGTTGTTGATCATGGCGTTCCTTGTACTTAGCATTGGCTCTATCCAATATATCATGGACTTGATGGTGGATGTGTTGAATGTGCTTAATGAATATGTTAGCTCTTTTGGCTTCGGACTGGAAGTGAGATGAATCTACCTTAGCGGCTGCAAATGGTATGGCCACATCAATGGGACATAATGGCTGAAATCCCATCCATACTTGAAATGGTTTATGGCTTGTTGAGCTATGGAGAGCTCTATTAGAGTTGTGTGGGCATATGGGAGACTTTCAACCCACATGCATGGATTCTTCGAGTTGTACATGCGTAAAATGTGTATGATCATCCTGTTGATAACCTCTGTTTGGCTATCAGTTTGGGGATGGGAAGTTGTGGAATCAGTAAGTTTTGTATCCAAAATCAACCAGAGCCTGGACAAAATTTCACTCAGGAATTTGTTGTCCTGATCTGAGACAATGGACTATGGGATCCCAAAGTGTACCCACACTCACTCAAAGAATAGCTTAGAAGTGGCCTTTGTTGTGATACTCTTCTTGCAGGCTGCCATGATGCCCATCTTAGAGAATATGTAGACAACCATGAAAACACAATGTTTGTCATGCTTAGTAGAAGGAAGGCTTGACATGTAATACAAGGAGATAGATTCCCAAGGCCGATTAGGAGTAGGAAGAAGAGTATACAGGCCTTGCTTCTTGATGGTTAGTTTATCAGTGGCATAGGCGGTGCAGGATCTAATGTACTTCTCAACATCTTGATGAAGTTTTAGCCAATAAAAATACTTTTGCAATACTTCCACAGTTTTCTCTACTCCGAAATATCCAGTGTCCCGACTATAGTGTGCCTCGCAAATCATCTTGGCACACTCACTTGAAGGAACAAAAATGTGTCCAAGGTGGCATAACAACACATCTTGAAGGTGAAAATTTGGAACTTGCTTCCCTTCCAGGAGTGTTTGGTATGTGCTATCGAATTCTGGATCACCCTTGTAAATATATGGCGACCCCAAAGTCTTGTGCCTACAGGAGTCGAGAACACAGATTAGCACCATGACTAGTGATTGGCTGAGGCAATAAAAGACATTATTGGTGCTTCCCTTCTTAAACTTAATCTTTAGATGGAATTGTTGCAGGTAGGTGAACCATTTCTCATGCCAATTGTTCTGCAGCTTTCCCTGTGTCTGTATGAATTTCAAGGGTCTGTGGTTTGTGTGGATGACTGCTTCCTTCCCCATAATGTAATGATTCCATTGACGATAGGCCTACATAATAGAATACATTTCTTTGTTGTAAGTGGGATATTTTCAAACTGTGTCTGAAAGTGTCTCATAGTGGTAAGCCACTAGATTCCCATGTTGAGTAAGAACCACACCAATAGCATAGTCAGAGGCCTTTGTATCAATCTTAAATGGTTGTTGTAGGTCTTGTAATTTGAGCACTTGTTTAGAGAAGAGGCAATGATTCAAATTGAAAAATGCATGTTGTTGGGTTTCAGGCCAAAAAAGCTTTGCTTTCACTATGCTCTTTGTGACTTGACTTAAAGGCCAAGTGATATGAGAGAACCCCAACACAAACCTACGGTAGAAATTGGCAAGACCCAAAAAGCTGTAGAGCTCTGTTAGAGTGGTTGGGGTTGGCCAATCCCAAATGACTTATATCTTGGATGGGTCCACATGTACACCCTAGTTTAGGTCAAAAGTGAATTTCTCCAAGTTAGCACACAACTTGTGTTGTCATAAGGTTTGAAGGACTTGTCGAATATCGTGGAGGTGCTCTTCCAAACTCTTGATGAAGATCAAGATTTCATATAAATACACCATCACGAATGAATTTGTGAAGGGTCTCATGAAGGTTGGAGGGACATTCATCAATCCGAACATCATGACCAACCATTCAAAAATCCTTTCTTTGTATTTGAAGGTAGACTTTAACACATTGGAGGGTTCGATAGGCACTTGGTGATAACCTGACTTCAAATAAAACTTGGTGAAATATTTAGCCCCCTTGAGTTGGTCTCGAAGGTCATCAATCTCCAGGATTGGGTACCTATTCCGGACAATGATCTTTTTTAGTGCTAGATAGTAAATATAGAGTCTCCAGGTCCCATCCTTCATATGTAACAATACAATCGAGCTCTCACAGGGTGATGAACTTGGCTTGATGTGCCACTTCTGCAATAGTTCCTAAATCTACCTCTTGATCTCATTGTTCTCCAAAACAGAGCATTGATAGATCAGTCCATTAGGCAGTGGCACACATGGGGTCAAATTGATGGAGTGCTTGACTTGATGGTGCATAGGTACCCCTCTAGGTGAGGTGAAAAATATCCGTGCACTCCTCCACGACCTTATCCATCTTTTCTTGTTGTGCAGAGGAGTCCTACCTAGAAGCCGTGGCCACAACGTTCTTATTTCCCTGAGGGTGAATCATGAGGATAACAAATTTCTTGGTCTGAAAAATGATCTTACTGCATTGCTTTGGAGTGACCAAAGAGATTGTGGTAGGCGGGGATACCTATGGTATCTTGTACAAATTATTGGCCAAAGCAATAATCACAGAGCGAGGTCTAGACTCATATACAACATGTCACTTCCACAAGTATGGTTTTCCTAAGAATACATCAGAAACTTCAAGAGGAACAACATCACATAGCACCTCATCCATGAAGGGCTTGAGGCTATAGGGAAGGAAACACTATTGGTTGATGCATAGATCTCGTCCTTGGTGAAGCCACCCGATGTTGTATGACTGTGGATGTGTTTTATTCCTTAGGCCCAACCACTTCATGACATATTCTAAAATGAGGTTCTTTTGGCTCCTGTTGTTGAGAATGAACTGCAATGGAGAACCTTTCACCCACATTTGTGAGTGGAAGAGGTGTTCCCCCTCCTTTGGGTATTTAGGACCAATCTTCTGGATTTTGATAGTGGCCATGGTGGAAATGGGCTCCACATCAATGATATTCTTCTGTGTGTCATCCCCTTATCAGGTTTTGATTCATAGTCGTAACATATGTTTGATTCAAAGGCCTTCAGCTCAGCCACCAGTGGCTACTTGGCCTGACACTCGCTTGTGTTGTAAGTGGAGCTCTTATGGAACTCACACCATTTTCCTATGTCCTTCTTTATCTTCGTGGTGTTGTTCTTTGCTTGCAGCTTCGACAGGCTGGTTTGGGTAGCCCCACCTTGGCTTTATGGTTTGGGGGTGCCTTTTCCTTGCTTTGAATTCGCAGATCCAAAGTCGTGCTTCTTTTGTTTAAACTTCTGCTCAATCTTGACAGTGTATCTGTACGTCGTGCCGAGCGAGGAAATATTCAAGAACTCCATGTCATCTTGGATGTACTTGTCTAGACAACCACAGTACTTAAGTATCAAATTCCACTTAGTATCCTTGATACCCAACTTTGTGCGAAGGGTATGGAACATATTTGTGAACTCTGGCACATCTTGGTCCCTTCCCTATCATAGTGTGGCCCACTTTATGTATTTACCTTCATTGCTCCTGAAAGTGTAATATTGTCCCTTGATGGCATCTCGAAAAGAATCCCAAGTGGGTGACCTTGAAAACAAAGAGGGTTCACCCTCATCCTTTGTTCACACTAGGTTTCCCACCAGTCCTTGACATGTGGGGTGGCTTTGAGAAGTGAAAAAGTAAACTTTTCTTGATTGGAAAAGTAATGAACTAAAAAATATCCTTCCAACATATTTAACCATTTATCTATTGCATTTGCATCTATTAGGCTCTCGAGTATTGACATATCGAAGTTAACATGTACCTTAAAAGGACTGGCACTTCCAGAGTGCTTGCTAGATGAATATGCGTCGCTTGTGGGTAGCTGTTGAAGGATCTTGGCAATGTTATCCATCATCACGTTCCTGTATCACTCAAGGGCTTCCTCAAGCAACATTTTGAAAGGATCTCTTTCCCCCTTGTCTTTATTTTCTTTCACCATGGGAGGTCGCCAGGTTTTGCGAGACGGATCTTGCAACAGTTCAACCAGATCGAGCCCTAACTCCTTATACCCTAAACTTGTTGGGGAAATGCAAAGAAAAATAGATAAAGAACAAACTTTTGTTGATAATATTGATTTGAACTTAAATAGTAATGAAACAAATTATATATATATATATATATATATCTATTATATATATATTATATATATATATATATATATATATATATATATATATATATATATTATCTAATCATAAATATAGAGATGCAACAGAAAAATGCTTCATTTCATTAATAGAAAAATACTGAACTATGCTTACAAACAAAATGGAAATAAGATAGCTCGCACGATGGTAGCTTATCTCTAAGAAGATACAGGCAGCTACATGCCAACTGAACTATGTTGCAATGAGGCTCAGGGGCCTATTTATTATTGAAAAACATGAGAAAACCCTAAACAACCAAAACCCTAACTCGAGGAGATGTAACGCCAAGATTTTGTGGGCCCCATCGGGGTTAGTTGGGTAGCCAACTTCCCGGGGTCGTAATTTGGTCATATTATCTTCATTTAGCATGTACGATACCTTCTTGGAAAGGTCTCTCTAAGTACTATAGTTTTACCGCAGTTTCCTACCAATGGCTATTGGCCTGTAACAAACCTAAAAAAACATCATTTAGGGGGTCAAAACTACTCCGGAAGTGCAGGATATGAAAAATTGCTAAAAATAGTAAATGATGAAATAAACAAGGAAGTAGATGAAACTAACTAGAGAGTCTAGGTGTAATATGTGGGTGGCCACCAATATCCACCTAGATCAGCTCTACCCCTTCTTCATGGTTGTCAACCTAGTTCCTATGGAACCTATATGAGCCCCCTCTATGATTAAGGAACCCATGATTGTCCCAACACCTAGTGAGTAATGAACCACCCCGCCTTATGGGGGTATCCACTGCAACATATTACACATCATTCTCTCATCTCCTGGAGCCCCAACTAGTTATGAAGAAAATTAAATAAAATGAGAAAGACATATGAAGAAGGGTGGAAAAACAAAGACCGGGGTAACTCACATACCACAATTTTCTCCTTCCTACACTGACATACCCAGGTGTGGGCTTCCCCCATTATAGCTACCCATGAACCTTGACATTTGGTCTAGATGATTCCCCTCATCCCCACTCCATTCCATTATTATAACATTTTCCATCTACAACTTAAAGGATGTACCATGGACATGTCACCCCCTTTAGAGGTTTAAACAACCTAATAGGGTCATTGGTTAACCCCCTATTGAGCTTGGAGACACTTTTACATGGCAAACCCCACTATGGAAGGGCATGCCACCATGAATTTCCCCATTAATCCCATGACTTGTAAGATTTATTACTTGATTATTATAATGAATGGTTGTGTTGGAGGGAAAAGGAGATGCATTGGATCTTATGTACAATTAAAGGTGGGTCTCTATTTGGGGCTTGGTCTCCCTATATGGTGTCCCAGCCCTCTATAGGGCCACATTAACACTTGTAGGTTGATCATTGAGATCCATGGGCCTCCATCATAGAATATATAACTTCATGGATCCCCAGAAAGTGTTCATTGATTACTCGTGTTCCACCTTTTGAATGAGGATGATGCACCTGGTCCACCATGCCTAGTCGACTCCACATTTGTACCATACACTTGGCATATGTTTAAGGAAGCCTCCTGTCGCAGAGGGAGGGCTTATGCCATTACTCCATCCCTTAATACAGATGGTATACAAACATAATTGATCCATTTGGAGACCCATGAGGATGTCCTTATGCCCCCACACCCACTTGGGAGCTCAACAGGTTCTTGATTGGAAAACAAGGGGCCAACCACTTTTCCACTATGTTTGGAGTCCATTTCTACATCATGACACCCCTTGGACTTCATTATGCCTCCTAAAATGCCCAGCGAATCACTTTGTTGAGGATTCGACCCCCTTGAGAGGCTTATCTTTAAATTATTGAGCTATTTGGTGGGCTTGTTACCAATTTTTTTATTATGTACATTATTTTATTTTAGGGGGGGGGGAATTAGGCCAAATTAGCTAAATCCAATTCATTAGGAAGTGTATAAATACACGTGTGATGAATCATTTTCATCATCACCACTTGGATTGGGTTATATCCTCCTATGAGAATTTCTCTATCCTTCTATGAGGATGAGTTTGGATGAATGGATTAATTTTTGATGTTTGGGTGTCCTTCATTTTCTCTTGGAGCTTCTCTATTGGCACATCTTGATGGTTGGATATACTCTTTCTTACATGTAAGTACTCTTTTAATGCTATTCTTGTTATTTACTTTTGTCACATGCATGTTGCTGGGATTTTGGCTATAAAGGGTTGGAATTTATTGCTTTCCTTTTGCGAAATTGGGGGAATTTGATATTTTATAGGGTTTCATCATGTCATGGGCCATGTATGAATAAGTGAATATTCCTAGAGATAATGTTTGTCAAAATTTATCTTGATAAGTCATTAAATATTGTGAATCGAAGTGTAAATACCTTGAAGCTGCTTATCTCATGCCCTAATGCCATGGAAAGTTGTTTTCAAGGCCTCCCTGACTAGGTAAATCTATTCAAAACTATAAAATCTCCTTAGCTCCATCTCTCCCAGAGGACAAGGCAATAATCCTCATTGGTGATCATTTTCAATCCTTATATTTTCACCTCCCTTTTAATCCTAGCTTACATAGGTCACCTAAGGCATCAATTATGTCACAAAATATCAAACCAAACACTTCAATTTTTGGTCCACAATTGTGCTGAGGTTTAGTCTAGATTCCCTCCAAAGAAACAAATTTGACATTGGGATCTAGAGATATAGCAAGTGCTAGCTCAAGGACCATTTCTTTCCCTAGGATTCCCTTGGCTAGTGACCTCATTTGGATCATTGGATTCAATTCTAAAAATATTTTCCCATTTACCCTCTTCTCTTCCATAATTAGGTGAATCCCCTCCTTGAGTGACCAATTCCACTTACTTGACCTAATTTTGGGTCCACTTGGTCTCGTGTGGTCCCACAACTTATTGAATTTAATTTCACAAGGACCACTTGGAAACCAATTTTTCACATGGATTTATAGGACTAGGTATATTCCTTACAAGATTTATCCTCAAACCCTAGCCCTTGAAATCCCCTTGGCCCTTCAGAGGGAGCCTTATACCTTTCTTCTCAAGCAAGAAAACCATGCAATTGAGTATCCCTTTTGAATATGCCTTAAGAATCACTCTTCAACATTCCATTAGCTCATTCATTTAGTGATTCCCTTTATACTGGGTCTCCTCCCATTGGTGAAATTTTGTAAAGAGAAGTGAGCCTTAGTTGAGGTGATAGTGGGTTATCGATCCATTGTTTCCCTTGGCCTAGCATCTTCCCTTTTAGGATCCCATCCTACGACCCATATGACACATTGACATGTCATTATTAGAAAATCCATTGGAATAATGAAGCCCTAGCTCTTCATTAAGGTTCAAATTTAATATTTGTAGGGTGAAGAAAGAATCTATCAAGGCACTTTAATTCACCCAGGAAACTCCATTTTAATCCTAGTATGTAAATCATGAAAAAGGACTATTGTAAAAGAGAGATTGAACTTGGTCTTACATTTGAAAATCTCAAAGCCCAATAAATTCAAGAACTAAAAAGGGATGTTGATAAATATGTTGGATTTCATCAAGGTTTATTGGAGGATATGGATAAGGAATTCATGCTCAAGTTTTAGAGGTCAATAAAAAAGAAACTGTACATAATGTGGTGTGCCTATGAGAAGGATCCCAGTCATCTCCTGACTTTACTGGCTTAACATGTGCTTTTAATATTTTGAATGACCTAATCACTGACAAATACTATAATCAGTCATAAAACCCCATAAAGGTTAATCAATTGCATGATCAAGGTGATATTAAATAAAGTTCAAGTGTGAAGGATTGTCACCAAAGTGGGGAATACAGGAAGAGTGTAATCAATTTGATGAAGTTGGAGAGGACCTTAGGGACCTAAATCATGAGAAAAAATATGAGTTCCCCTTGATTCCACATTATGAAAAGGATGATTTTATGAACACGTGTTGGGGAAGATGAGGCTATGGAAAGTGAAGTTGAGGCTGACCTTACCTTTCTCAAGGATATTAGTCTTGACGACTCTCCTTTTGAGAAACCTAGGGAAAGTAATCCCATTAGCCCCTTGGAAGTTTAAATTGAAGATTAATTTTTTCATTTAAAAGGGGAAATGGAAAATTGTGGGTACTCAATTTGATCTTGCTCCCATTTATAATACTAACAAGGAGGATGATGTTGAGACTAGTCTTCCATTTCTCTCAGGAATTATTTGTGGTGACATACCTATCGATACCCTTGGGAAGGAGAACTATTATTTTCACTTGCATGAAATGGGGAAATTTGAAGTAATCTATTCTCCTTTTACAAAAGACCCAATATTTGATACTAATAATGACGAAATTGACAAAGCTCCCACCTATCGACCTTGTGCTTCTATATTCAAATCACTTTAGCCTTTAAATTATGATTTTGAGAAGGAAAATCAATTTGAATGTGAGACTTCACCCTCCCCTTTTCAATTTTCTCCAATTCATCATCTTGAGTCTTGCACAAGTGATTCCATCACCCCTCATCTTGAGCCATCCACTAAATGAATCCCTCCATCCCCCTCACACCCTTAAGGTTGTGAATCAATCACTCCATTGAGCAACCAATATGTTGTCCCTTTCCAGAATCTACAAAGCATAATATCATGAGCATCAATTTTGATATGTAGTTCCTAAGGGTGTGATCATTCATTCCACCATTGTGTACTTACAGGGAAAGCCCCACACTTATGGATTGAATTATTTTCCTTCTCCTATTACTTCCTTTTACCTTGGATGGAGATCATGTTTTCCAACCTCCCACCCACTTCACCCTCGCTGTGATTTTGTTCACATTCACTTTGGGATTTGTTTCATGAGTAAGCATACTGAGAGGAAGATGTATATTAATATGATAATATGTTTATTTCATTGGCCTATGATTACACTTAATATTAGCCTTACTATATGCACGTTAGGGTAGGATGCATTTCATGTTTAGTTTTCGTTATAACTAACATCATATGATATTATCATGTTAGATTAGCTGCATTTAAATTAAACTTGCCTTGAAAATGATTTTTATTTCTTGTTGATTTATATGGCCTAACATTAAGCATGGGTGACCATAAGACACCAGAAAAGCATGTTTCTTTGTGTGCTTGGTCTTTGATATGTGTAGGTAACAGGTCTATGGTACTAAGAGATTGTTGGTGTTCTCATGGCCTCCTGTTCAAGTGGCTTCACACACTTTCCCGAGAGCTCATGTTCTAGTTGGAGCCAGATGTTACCTACCATCTGTGGGTAGTATGAATAGGAGACTTTTTTTCTCCTAGATGGTCCTTCATCAGCAAAAAGTAGCCCCTTGCAGCCCCTAGATAGCTCGTTGTGCCATTTTCTCTACCACTTAAGCAAGCCATACGGTCCCTCACCCATTTGTTATGAAGGGTGGGCCTCTCAACCCTAAAGGTATGGATTTCATTGGTAGTCGAGTACTTTTCCTTACTTTTTATGGGAATTGGGCATGAATTGGTGGGGGGATTCAACCTAGTCATGTGGGATCTCCTTTACTAGCCATGAGATTTAGGGATGGAAATACATGGGAAATCTCAATTTTGGTTGTGTGGTAACACTTCTCGATACCACCTACATTTATAGCCTTCCACTCATTCTAGCCCCATTCATATCTTTACCCATTTGGGTCCACATGTGTCCATCGGGTCCACACAGGGTTAGCCTCCCCATCCCCTTGTACACACCTTGGATTAGGCCTAGAACGATGCCCCAAAGATTGATGAAACTAAAAAGAAAACGAAAAGTATAATTTGGTCACTCTCAATAGGAAATGTACAAAAAAATGCAAAAGATGTCTGGGACATAAAAATTTAGTGCATGGGAAAAAACCAAACATGATCTCTACCCCTTATCCATGGCCATCAACCTGGTTCCTATGGTCCCTATATGAGCCCCCTTTATGATTAAGTAACCCATGGTTTTGTTAGCCCCTAGTGGGCGATGAACTACTCCAACTTAAGGGGCTATCCACTGCAACATATTGTACATAATGCTCTCATCCCCTGGAGCCCCAAGCAATTATAAAGAAAAACCAATAAAATGAAAAAGGCATATGAATAAGGGTGGAAAAATAAAGACTGGGGTAACTCATGCACCTTAATTTTTTCTCTCCTACACTCACATACCTAGTTGTGGCCTTCCTTGATTATAGCTAACCATGAACCTTGACAAGTGGTCTAGATGATTCCCCTAATCCCCACTCCATTCCATTATTATATCATTTTCCACCTACCACTTAAAGGATGTATGGACATGTAACCCTATTTAGATGTTGAAATAACTTGATAGGGTCCTTGGTTAACCCCCTATTAGGCTTGGAGACACTTGTACATGTAAAACCCCACTATGGAAGGGCATGCCACAATGCAGTGCCCCATTGAACCCATGACTTTTAAGCTTTATTACTTGATTATTTTAATGAATGGTTATATTGGCGGGAAAAGGGGACCATTGGATCTTATGTAGGATTACAGGTGGATCTCTATTGGGGGCTTAGTCTCCATATACGAGGTCCTAGCCTTCTAGAGGGCCACATTGGTACTTGTAGCATGTGCATTGAGAGCCATGGGCCTCCATAATAGAAGATATAACTTCATGGATCCACAAAAAGTGTTCATTGATTACTCATGTTCCACATTTTTAATGAGGATGATGCACTTGGTCCCCCATGCCCAATCGACTCGATAATTGCACCATACACTTGATAGATGTTCCAAGATGACTCTTGATGTAGAGGGAGGGCTTATTTCATTAATCCATGCCTTAATATAGATGGTCTACAAGCATATTTGATCCATTTTAAGACCCATGATGATGTCCTTGTTCCCCCATACCCACTTGGGAGCACCCCAGGTTCTTGATTATAAAACAAGGGGCCAACCCCTTATCCACTATGTATGGAGTTCATTTCTACATCATGCCACCCATTGGACTTCAAGAGGTCGCCTCAAAGGCCCAAATACTCACCTTGTTTATAATTCGACGCTCTTGAGAGGCATATCTTTACATTATTAGGCTATTTGGTGGGCTTGTTACCACAAGTTTTGTTATTATGCACATTAGTTTATTTTTGGTGGGGGGGGGGATTAGGGTAAATTAGCTAAATCAAATTCATTAGGAAGTGTATAAATACAAGTGTGATGGATCATTTTGATCATCATCGCTTGGATTGGGTTATCTCCTCTTGTGAGAATTTCATTATCCTTCTTGGAGTACGAGTTTGGATGAATGGATTAATTTTTATGTTTGGATGTATTTCATTTTCTATTGGAGCTTCTCTATTGGCATATATTAATGGTTGGATATACTCTTTATTACATGTAAGTACCATTTTAATTCTATTTTTGTTATTTACTTTTGTAACATTCATGCTGCTGGGATTTGGTTATAATGGGTTGGAACTTATTTCTTTTCTTACTCAAAATTGGGGAAATTTTATCTTTTATAGCATTGCATCATGCCATGGGCCATGTGGAATGAGTGAATGTTCCTAGAGATAATTGTTTTAAAAATTTATCCTGGTAAGTCATCAAATATTGCAAATTGAACTGTAAATACCTTGAAGTTTCTTCACTCATGCCCTAATGCCATACAAAATTGTTTTCAATGCCTCATTGACAAAGTGAATCTATTCCAAACTACAAATTCTCATTAACTCCATCTCTCCCAGGGGAAAAGGCACTAATCCTTCATTGGTGATCATTTTCAATGCTTATTCTTTATTCTCCCTCTTTTTATATGCCTAGTCTATATAAGTCACTAAGGACATCAATTATCTCACAATCTATCTGTTAGCTTCCTGCTGCAGCAGGTATTCATTTTTCATGAATGGCATTTCACAGGCCAAATATGTCGTACTTTGCTTGCTGCAATGCTCCATATTTGCTCAAATAGTCTCCATATGAAGAAGGCTACTTCAAGTTCATTCAATTGCCTTCAAATTTTGAAAATTTATCCCGGTATCGCTATTTTTAGTTAAAGGGAGGTCCAAACAGTTTAATATTGGTCTCCCTAGGTTTAAATTTCCTGTTTTAGAATATAGAGATTGTAAATCTGTCCAAACAGTTTAATCTTGGCAGATTCTTAGATAGGTAGAGAAGCAAAGGAGACCAACAGCTTAATCTGAGCTCCAGAAGAAATAAGGGTAGTATGTAGATAGGAAAGCATCAAAAGAAAAAGAATGACGGGTTTGAAAGTCTAAGTGCACCCCCAAACAAAAGAAGAAAATATGCTAGGCAAGTAGGCTGGGTAGGTAGTTCTGAGGTTGTTGAATTGCTGACTAGTTCCAGGTTTTCAGGTATAATATCATGCAGAACATAATCAGCAAAGATTTGTAAGAAAAAATCTCAAAAGAGGTATAACTGACTCCCCTTCTCTATTTTCCCCAATCATTAACTAACTTCCCCAAAAGAGGTCAAGATCTGCTTGACACCTCTTAAATTCATCATCTCCATAACACTGGCTTGAGTAAAGATCTGCTTTACTCAAAGTTGTTCCATATTTTCTCCCAAAGTATGGTCCTACCCCCTTGTAACAGCCTAAGCTCTCCCGAACTTAGCGCTTTCTTACCATCTCCATATTAACCACTAACATTATTATTTAGCTCCCTATTCTTCCCATCCCCTTATTAATATTAAGTAAAATCCCCCTATGTAATATCCCTCCCCTTGGTTGAAAAATAACCATAAGTACTCCCGGGAATTTCTCAGTTTATCAGAAACTCAGCAAGAACCCCTAACCTCCAAAACCACCTTCCAGATATGATGGGCTCCTTCCAAAGTATAAAATCCCTCCGAGGTAATCGGACCCCTTCCGAAACCTCAAGTGCCCTTCACACCCACTTACTTACCCTTTCCTCCCCAAAGCCGTTTTCGCATCGCACCTTCGCAATCTCATCTTCATGCAAAACATCACCCATCCATTCCCCGCCGATGCGATATTGCGATTTCGGCGATCGGCGATCACAAACGCCGAGTGTCCAATCCATTCACCCCTCCATCCCCGTCGATGCGATATTGCGATATCGGCGATCGGCAGTCGCAAGCGCCAAGTCCAACCGAATTGTCTCCCTCGTTCCCCGCCGACGCGATATCGCGATATCGCATCGGAGTTTCTTCACCATAGTACATCCAGTACCTCACCACGTCACTCTGTACCAGGGACCCACAGTCGACGCCATGCTTACGTCAGCAGCCAGAAAGCCGAAAAAGCTTTGCACAGGAAGAAAAATCGCACTTCGGAGCTCCAGATCAAGAAACGGAGGCAGTTTCCGATGTGCGAATAGCGCTATTCGCGCATCACTATGGGAAATAGACCATTTCGAGGAATCTTCAGGGAATATTCTGATTGCTGAGCCCGTTGCGCGCTGAAAAAAGCCTGAAAATCGCCCGATCGTGCCAAAGGATCCGGTTTAAAGACACCGGCAGATCAATCACAGAGTTTAAAGTGTACCAGATCAAATCAGCAGGCATCAAGCGTGTCAAAGAGTATCAGTGGACGGCGGAAGCCATCAATGTAGCGGCAAAGTGTATCAGCGAATATTTTGAGCAGCAGCCCGAAGCAAGAGAAAATTGAATATCTTCCAGCAGATTCATAGAAGGAGAGCGAAACTACTTGAATCTCTCAAATCATAATTATTGCACATTCAATTCACACCAAAGCTGAACTGTAGCCCCAAAGCACAATCATTCAGCAACACCGCATCTAGTCCCCAAGGACCACCTCGTCACCTGTT
The DNA here is from genome assembly GCA_000404065.3 of Pinus taeda. NCBI lineage: Eukaryota > Viridiplantae > Streptophyta > Pinopsida > Pinales > Pinaceae > Pinus > Pinus taeda. The sequence continues at coordinate 51,883 of APFE030387589.1, forward strand.
CCGATCCAGCTGCCCCCAGCGCAGCCAAAAAGATTTACTTGCATTTAATTCCAGCAGCATTTAGATTTTTGAAGAGTTCTAAGCAGACATGTCAAGGTCATTTGTGATGATGTCTTTCCGATATTTTGTTTATAAATACCACCCTAAGCAATGTTGTGAGGGGTTGGTTGGTTGGTAGTAGTTGTTGGTCAGTCTTCTTTCCAGCATTTTCTCTGAGTAAAGACTCGCACTGTAACTATCACAATTTTCCCTAATCAAAGATTGTTGAAAGCATGGATTGTGAAACAACTTGGTGTTTTCTCTTGGCCAAGGAATGATCATGGAATTCCTGTGCTTCTACATGATCCAATAAGTTTTCCTCTCCCCTGTTGTATTTTATGTTTTACCACCTTTCCGCCTTTCTAAATCGCAGGAAAAAAGAATACCTTAAGATTTGTTTCAATACACCTTAAGTTCAATTTCTGTGTTTTTCAATGTTTTCTTCAGAAACAGTTATGAGCTTGTATTCTTAAATGATCTGGATTACGTTGTTTCTTTCACATATGAGTGCATGTATTAGGAATTATTAACTGCTCCGGGATCCCACTCATCCACATCTCCTCTTTGACAGCATGATGAAATGATTCTCTTTTTCCTTTCATCCCTGATGTTCATTCCGTACTTTTAGTAGACCAAGAATTGTATCCTGTATGGCTATCCCGCTCTGTATCCCCTTGTGACCAAGAAAATGCTCGCATGCCTCAATCTGTGACTCCATGCCCAATGGTTCGAAACTTATAACACCTTACCGTGCCTCTTCGCTCGAGAATCCTACCTTCTTCCCAATCACAATCAACACTCCCTTGAAGTCAGAAAGCTAGCCTAAAATCATCAACTAAGGTTGAAACAAAAAGAGAGAGCACTCTCTGATTGCAGGTGGGCTAGAACCTACAATCAGAAGATTGGTTTGTGGTTACCTCGGCCGTATCCCTATTAGGAGCCTAGGGACAACCTGAGTGATAACATAATGGCGACTCGACTGGGGACCTCCTCAGATAAATTCAATGCAACCAGTCTGCAGCTTCACAGTGGAAGAAACTTAAATTTGAAAAATCGGCCGACCTGTGTGGTTGCATATTTTGAGGAAACTTTCAAAGATATATTAGAAGCTGGCTCCTAGAAAACAGACACATAATACACGATCAAACCCTGATCCAAATAACCCGCCCATCGTTCAAAATCCTAATTTAATTCCTAAGATCGTTAGGGAACAAAAACAAAAAGATTGTCATACCCCTGTTAATATCGAAACAGTTCAGTGAATTGTTGTACCCACCGCTGTCAAAGTTCTATTCCGGTCTACCCTGAATTCCCCTGGCTTGTCACCCCCTTCTCCAAGTAGCTCTTCCACACCTCAACCCCATATCCCTACCCCTTTGGCTACTCCCTCTTCCCCTGTTATTCCCGTAATCCCCCTCACTTTAGGTGTTCCGCTCATCCCCGTCATCATGGCTAGATATGCACCATTACAACTACCTGCTAATCCCGGGGCAATGCCCCAGGACTATCAATCGAAAATCACTTACTTGGATGGCACAACCTCTTGCACCGCCCTACAACATACAAAGAAAATGCAGGATTATTTCGAGAGTTATGAGATAGACGATGATAGCATAAGAATGAAGATCTTTGTTCAAAGTCTAACCGGTGATGTCAGAACCTGGTTTACGGCACTCCCACCTAATTCAATACTAAATCCGGAAGCCTTATACCAAACCTTCATTAACAGATGGGAGAAAAGGAAGGACCCCCTACACATACTATCCGAATATGAGTCTATCAATAGAGGACCTGGGGAAGCTGTTCTAGATTACTGTGCTAGATTTAACAATGTTTAAAACGCGATACCACCAAATCTAAGACCTCCACCGGACCTTGCTTTATACAAATTCTTAGATGGCTTTGATGCCGAGATGGCGTATCAATTAAGGGAAAGAGCCCCTCAAAGCCTCGCAGAAATGCAAGACACTGCAGTAAGCGTGGAAGCAAACCTAATTGCTAAAACAAACAGAACCAGATCCGAGAGAAAAACCACTTTCAAAGAAGAACCCTCCTCTTTCGAGCAGAAACTTGATGCAGTCATCAGTTCCATGAACAGGATGGGGGATAGATTAGACAACGTGGAGAGAAAAAATTCATGGGAAAATGAACAGCCCAGTGCCGCGAGGAACCCAAACTTCAGGAAAACCCAAAACTTGAACATAGGTAGGGCCAATCAGGATCACGACATCAGACCTCCTTTCCAAGAAAACTTTGCTGAGGCATCTACATCTGCTGATCCCACTGACGGGACCCTAATGAACCTGGTTGATTCAGAAAATGGACAGCAATCCTCCTTCACGGAAGAAAACCTACCATACCTTAATATAGAACAATTCCACACTAAATCGGGAGAGTCCTTTGACTTTAAATAGGGGTATGACACTGCTATATACGAGGTACATAAGCAATACAAACTAAGAACACGGACTGTCGATGTGTTTTCGCCCAGCAAGGCAAAGGAGGGCAAGCAGCCCAACAAAGCTAAAGGGAAAAGCACCAACGGTCAAACAACTGATAACCATGTCCCAAATTCTCAACAAGTTATTGTGGAAGATGTAACAGATACATATAGTTCTATGGAGCAGCCTCTGCACTCTTCCCATCCTGAAAAAGACCTGGAGAGCACTCTCGAAAATATTCCCAGAACGAAGATACCACGGATAGTCATACATAGTGATACGAACGCTCCAAAAGGAAATACAAAGAGTACGCCTGAAAAAGAAAAATTCACCAGTGTCAATACCCGGAACCCAGTAGAAAAACCCTTCAGCCTAGAAACCGAAATTGGAAAGCTTAAAATCTCCATTCCCCTGTCAGAACTGGCTAAGCATGCTATATATACACAACAAATTCAAAAATCACTTCAATTGCCTGAAGTTAGGGATGATGTAAACATTCTAGATGACACCCCTGAACTACTGTTCGGGCCAAAGGTTGACGGACAAACAACATTCGGACCTGTTCCGCCTTTCTATATCAGCCTGCACATACACAATAAGATATTGCACAATGCTATGTTTGACTCAGGCGCCTCACACAACCTCATGCCCAAAGCTGTAATGGAAAAGTTGAACCTCGATGTCACCCGACCCTATAAAGATCTGTATTCGTTTGATTCAAGTCAAGTCAAATTCCTAGGCTTAATCAATGATCTTTGCGTATCCCTAGTCCAATTCCCGAACAAGACGATCTTAATGGACGTAGTAGTTGCTGACATCCCCACAAAGTATGGCATGCTGCTATCCAGATCATGGGGAGAAAAATTGCAAGGATCCCTTCAACTCGACCTCTCTTACGCCACTATATCCGTCTTTGGGCAACCAAAGAGACTTTATAGGGAGACACTAATGAAATACGTGGTAAGTAGTGAGGAGAAACCCCAAAAATTTTCGATATACTCGATCCATTCTGATATGGATTCTTTTATCTTGTTTAACGATAATACAAGTCCTCCAACTCCTAAAAAACTGCTATCCCTAGAACAAGAGACCAATGCCAGTGAGAGACCAGTTGCCAACTCGCTTGAAATTGTCTCAACAGCCCAGGCAACCAGCATAGGACAGGAAGAAAATCCCGAAACAGAAGTCACCAGCTCTTTCGCTCCGCATGCCCCTCAACTCCCCAATACGTGCCTTGGACCAGAGATCTCATGGTATTTAGAATTTGATGGTGCAGTTAAGAAGTTAGGAGTAGGGGTTGGAGTGTGGATTTACAATACTCATGAGAATCATGCACAAGGCCACGCCTATAGACTCAATTTTAGATGTACAAACAACATGGCAGAGTACGAAGCCCTTCTCTTAGGTCTCAAGCTGCTCAAAACCCTGGGAGATTCCACAATTTCCATTCTGGGTGATTCGGACCTCATTATACAACAGATAAAGGGCAACTTCGTCGCTAATGATAGTAGAATGAGAGCTTATAGAGCCGCTGCCAGCGAATTGCTTAGCACCTTCAATGATTTTGAGTTGACCAAAATTGCACGACAACATAATATTCACGCTCATAGCCTAGCTACCTTCGCTAGCACATGTAGGCTTCCCTTTGGACCAAGGCACCGCTTCACTGCAGAAGTAAAACACAGACCGTCAATTCCTAACAATGTCGAGAGTTGGCAGGTATTCCAAGATGATGTCTAGATTAACAATTTTTTGACTCTGGAAGGTGGATTCTCTAGCACAAACATTGACATGGACATTACACCAGAAACAAAGCAGTTAGCAGAAGAAGATCGCATGACCTTAACAACCACCATGGCTGAACAGATACCCAGCCCCACTATTTTTGACAGCACAAATGTAGGGCAACTGAAACATTCTTGCTCACCTAAGGCAGCTGAGGTAGAACAAGAATTTATGGACCTAAAAGGAAATGTTTTGCCTGTTGGCCTTACACCATTGGAAGACATGTTTGATGACAACGATGTGGCTAGAAAACCAAAAATGGAACCTTTGGATGCCGCCATAGAAGAATACAATATAGGAGCAGCAGGACATCCCAAGATGATTAAACTTTCTAGAAACCTGCCTCCTGACCAAAAGCCCAAATATGTGCATCTGTTCAAAGAATTTCAAGACGTATTTGCCTGGAGTTATGAGGACTTGAAGTCCTATGACACTTCAGTAATCCATCATACCATTCCCCTAAGGCCGAACCAGAAACCGTTCAAACAAAAACTGAGAAGAATCAACCCCATGCTTCTCCCTATGATTGAAAAAGAAATAAAAATAATGTTTGAAGTAGGGATCATTGCGCCTATCAGATTCTCGGAATGGGTATCCAACTTAGTTCCTACAAGGAAGAAAACAAGAGAGATAAGACTGTGTGTAGACTTGAGAAATCTAAACCAGGTCTCCCTAAAAGACCACTACCTGTTACCTAAAATGGACCACATCTTGCAAAGAGTAGTGGGTTCTTCTAGGATCTCTCTACTTGACGGATTCTCAGGATTTAACCAAATTCTGGTTCACCCAGACGATCGGGACAAAACAGCTTTTACCACACCCTGGGGAACGTTCAAATACATTAAAATGCCTTTTGGGCTGAAAAACGCTGACGCCACCTTTCAGAGGGCAATGGATATCGCGTTCGCTAAGGAGATACATGATTTCCTTGTGGTTTACTTGGATGACCTGACCCCATTTTCCAGATCTGACTCGCAACACCTTAAGCACTTAAGGAAAATTTTTATCACATGTAGGAAATACGGCATTTCCTTGAACCCAAAGAAGTCCCTGTTCACCCTGGAGGAATGTAGGTTATTAGGGCATATAATATCAAAATATGGGATCAAAATCGATCCAAAAAGAATTCAGGCTATCCTCCAAATCCCTTACCCAAGAAACACAAAAGAGTTACAAGGATTCCTTGGGAAAATCAACTTCCTGAGGAGATTTATCCCCAATTTTGCTGATTTAATAAGGCTATTGAGCAACATGCTAAAAAAGGACGCCAAGGTGAGATGGTCCCTTGAGGCCAAGCAAGCTTTCGAGAGTATAAAAATGGCCTTGACTCAAACACCTGTCCTTACCAGTCCTCTATTTGACAGAGACTTTATCATTTTTTCTTTTGCATCAGAACATACCATAGCCGCAGTCCTTCTACAGAAAGATGATCAGGGAAATGAGAAACCAATAGCTTTCTTCATCTGAGCTTTGAGAGACGCGCCCCTAAAATTTCAGATCATGGAAAAGCAAGCTTACGCCCTGGTCAAAGCCATTAAAGACTTCAGAATTTACATCCTCTACTCCCATGTGATCGCATATGTCCCTAACGCTACTGTAAAAGATATATTAACTCAGGAAGGATTGGAAGGCAGAAGAGGCAAATGGATTGCTAGCATCCTTGAGTACGACATTGAGATAAAGCCCACCAAGTTCGTAAAAGGACAAGGGCTAGCCAAGCTAATGGCCAAAACAAATTTCCAAGCACTTGACATTAATCAGCTGGACAATGAAGCGGAGCTGGCGACTCCACAGATCAGTGATACCTTCACACAGTCCCCTTGGTACTCTGATATTTGCTTTGTATTGTCAAACCTGTGCGCTCCCCCAGGATTGTCCAGAACTAAAAAAAGATTTTTAAGAATGAAATCATCAAATTTCTGCGTCATAGACGGTGCTTTATTTTGGAAAAATCATGAAGGCATTCTGCTTAAATGTTTAACTAAAGATGAAACTAATAGCGTCATGAGAGAATTTCATGCAGGTGATTGCGGAGGACACTTATATTGGAAATCCACGGCGGACAAGATCTTACGAGCTGGTTATTACTGGCCCTCTTTGTTTACAGATGTGAAAACATTTACCGCCTCATGCCACAAATGCCAAGTCTTTGAAGGAAAAAGAAAACTATTGCCCCTGCCCCTAAATCCCATTTCAACCGAGAAACCCTTTCAACAATGGGGTCTTGACTTCGTTGGAGAAATTCATCCCTCCTCCTCAGGCCAGTACAAATGGATTTTGATAGCCACCGACTATTTCACCAAATGGATTGAAGCCATCCCGTGTAGGCAAGCCAATGATTCCACCATCATCCAATTCCTTGAAAGCAACATCCTGTCTAGATTTGGCTTCCCAGAGAAAATCATTACCGACAATGTGGCTGATTTCAAATATAATAAAGTCATTAACTTTTTCCATAAATACCACATTACCTTAGGTCACTCCACGGCCTACTACCCACAAGGAAAAGGGCTGGCCGAGTCTTCCAATAAGAGGCTCATCAATATCATAAAGAAGATGCTAGAAGACAACAAAAAGAACTGGCACAAGAAGCTCACCAACGCCCTATGGGCAGACCGAATGACCACCAAAAAATCCATCGGGATGAGCCCCTATGAACTTGTGTATGGCATGGAAGCCAGGTTTCCCTCATCTCTGGGCATACCTACCATCAAACTGCTGCAAGAAATTCAGGCTGAACCGAACGACATGCAAAGAAGAATTAATCAGACCATTCACCTTCAGCAAACCAGAGAAGAAGTTTTCAATAGAGCTCAGGGTCTACAAGAAAAACTCAAGAAAATGTTCGACAAGAGAACCAAAGCAGAGGATTTTTGGGTAGGCGGCAAAGTTCTAAGATGGGATGCAAGAAGGGAGGACAAAGGCAAACATGCAAAATTTGATTTTTTGAGGAAAGGTCCATATGTCATCAGCGCTGTGCAAGGAAATAACACCTACATTCTCAAATCTATTGATAACAACACAGCGGAAGAAGGCCCGATCAATGGCCGGATGTTGAAACACTACAATGATCCTCCTGCTTGAAAGAGCAGATGGTAGTTGGTTTGTACATATTTGTAAATATCAGTTTTGACATTTTAGAGTTTATAATACTGAAAGCACACGGAAGAAAGCAGGCGGTGCTTCCCAGTTTTGCAGAAGATAGCAAGAAACTAAAGACCAAGGCGTTCTGGCCTGTTGTTCTTGACTCCTCACAAGGAGAAGCCATCCCCGAGTGGAGCCACTGTTAGCTTCCTGCTGCAGCAGGTATTCATTTTTCATGATTGGCATTTCACAGGCCAAATATGTCGTACTTTGCCTGCTGCAATGCTTCATATTTGCTCAAATAGTCTCCATATGAAGAAGGCTACTTCAAGTTCATTCAATTTCCTTCAAATTTTGTAAAGTTATCCCAGTATCGCTATTTTTAGTTAAAGGGAGGTCCAAACAGTTTAATCTTGGTCTCGCTAGGTTTAAATTTCCTGTTTTAGAATATAGAGATTGTAAATCTGTCCAAACAGTTTAATCTTGGCAGATTCTTAGATAGGTAGAGAAGCAGAGGAGCCCAACAGCTTAATCTGAGCTCCGGAAGAAATAAGGGTAGTATGTAGATAGGAAAGCATCAAAAGAAAAAGAATGACAGGTTTGCAAGTCTAAGTGCACCCCCAAACAAAAGAAGAAAAAATGCTAGGTAAGTAGGCTGGGTAGGTAGTTCTGAGGTTGTTGAATTGTTGACCAGTTCCAGGTTTTCAGGTATAATATCATGCAGAACATAATCAGCAAAGATTTGTAAGCAAAAAGCTCAAAAGAGGTATAACTGACTCCCCTTCTCTGTTTTCCCCAATCATTAACTAACTTCCCAAAAAGAGGTCAAGATCTGCTTGACACCTCTTAAATTCATCATCTCCATAACACTCGCTTGAGTAAAGATCTACTTTACTCAAAGTTGTTCCATATTTTCTCCCAAAGTATGGTCCTACCCCCTTGTAACAGCCTAAGCTCTCCCGAACTTAGCGCTTTCTTACCATCTCCA
>APFE030387589.1:60668-104124 GCA_000404065.3 Pinus taeda
TATTCTTCCCATCCCCTTATTAATATTAAGTAAAATCCCCTATGTAATATCCCCCCCTGGTTGAAAAATAACCATAAGTACTCCCGGGAATTTCTCAGTTTATCTGAAACTCAGCAAGAACCCCTGACCTCCAAAACCACCTTCCAGATATGATGGACTCCTTCCAAAGTATAAAATTCCCCCGAGGTAATCAGACCCCTTCCGAAACCTTAAGTACCCTTCACACCCACTTACTTACCCTTTCCTCCTCAAAGCCGTTTTCGCATCGCACCTTCGCACTCTCATCTTCATGCAAAACATCACCCATTTGTTCCCCGCCGATGCGATATTGCAATATCGGCGATCAAAAACGCCGAGTGTCCAATCCATTCACCCCTCCGTCTCCACCGATGCGATATTGCGATATCGTCGATCAGCAGTCGCAAGTGCCAAGTCTCCAAACCAATTCCCCCCCGTTCCCCGCCGACGCGATATCGCGATATCGCATCGGAGTTTCTTCACCAAAGCACATCCAATATCTCACCATGTTGCTATGTACCAGGGACCCATAGCTGACGTCATCCGCGGTACAACCGACGCCATGCTTACGTCAACAGCCAGAAAAGCCAAAAAAAGCTTCGCGCAGGAAGAAAAATCGCACTTCAGAGCTCCAGATCAAGAAACGGAGGCAGTTTTCGATGCGCAAATAGCGCGAAGCGCTATTCGCGCATCGTTACGGGAAATAGGCCATTTCGAGGAATCTTCAGGGAATCTTCTGATTGCCGAGCCCATTGCATGCCGTAAAAATCCCGAAAATCTCTTGATCGTGCCAAAGGATCCGGTTTAAAGACAACAACAGATCAATCACAGAGTTTAAAGTGTATCAGATCAAATCAGCAGGCATCAAGCGTGTCAAAGAGTATCAGTCGACGACGGAAGCCACCAATGTAGCGGCAAAGTGTATCAGCGAATATTTTGAGCAGCGGCCCGAAGCAAAAGAAAATTGAATATCTTCCAGCAGATTCATAGAAGGAGAGTGAAACTACTTGAACCTCTCAAATCATAATTATTGCACATTCAATTCACACCAGAGCTGAAGTTCAGTCCCCAAAGCACAATCATTCAGCAGCACCGCATCTGGTCCCCAAGGGCCACCTCGTCACCTGTTCCGATCCAGCTACCCCTAGCGCAGCCAAAAAGATTTACTTGCATTTAATTCCAGTAGCATTTAGATTTCTGAAGAGTTCTAAGAAGACCTGTCAAGGTCATTTGTAATGATGTCTTTCTGATATTTTGTTTATAAATACCACCCTAAGCAATGTTGTGAGGGGTTGGTTGGTTGGTAGTAGTTGTTGGTCAGTTTTCTTTCCAGCATTTTCTCTGAGCAGAGACTCGCACTTTAACTGTCATAATTTCCATAATCAAAGATTGCTGAAATCATGGATTGCGAAACAACTTGATGTTTTCTCTTGGCCAAGGAATGATCATGGAATTCCTGTGCTTCTACATGATCCAATAAGTTTTCCTCTCCCATGTTTTATTTTATGTTTTACCACCTTTCCGCCTTTCTAAATCGTAGGAAAAAAGAATAGCTTAAGATTTGTTTAATTACACCTTAAGTTCAATTTCTGCGTTTTTCAATGTTTTCTTCAGAAACAGTTATGAGTTTGTATTCTTAAATGATCTGGTTTACGCTGTTTCTTTCACATATGAGTGCATGTCTTAGGAATTCTTAACTGCTCCGGGATCCCACTCATCCACATCTCCTCTTTGTCAGCATGATGAAATGACTCTCTTTTACCTTTCATCCCTGATGTTCATTCCGTACTTTCACCAGACCAAGAATTGTATCCTGTATGGCTATCCCGCTCCGTATCCCCTTGTGACCAAGAAAACGCTCGCATGCCTCAATCTGTGACTCCATGCCCAATCGTTCGAAACTTATAACACCTTACCGTGCCTCTTCGCTCGAGAATCCTACCTTCTTCCCAATCACAATCAACACTCCCTTGAAGTCAGAAAGCTAGCCTAAAATCATCAACTAAGGTTGAAACAAAAGGAGAGAGCCCTCTCCGATTGCAGGTGGGCTAGAACCTGCAATCAGAAGATTGGTTTGTGGTTACCTCGGTCGTATCCCTATTAGGAGCCTAGGGACAACCTGAGTGATAACACTATCCATCCAAACACTTCCATTTTTGGTCCACAATTGTGCTGAGGTTTTATCTATAGGCCCTCCACATTTGAAGCAAATACGATGTTGGGATCTCAACGTATAGCAATCCCTAGCTCAAGGACGTTTCTTTCCCTAGGTTTCCCTTAGCTAGTGACCTCATTTGGATGATTGCATTCTATTCCAAGAATATTTTCCCACTGATCCTATTCCCTTCTATAATTAGGTCAAGCCCCTCCTTGTGTGACCAATTCCACTTACTTGACCTATTTTTGGGTCCACTTGGTCCTGTGTGGTCCCGCAACCTATTGAAGTCAATTTCATAAGGACCACTTAGAAATAAAGTTTTCGCAAAGATTTCTAGGACTAAGTATCTTCCTTAAAAGTCTTATTTTAAAACCCGATCCCTTGAAATCTCCTTGGCCCTTCCTAAGGATCCTTATACCTTGCTTCTCAAGATATAAAACCATGCAATTGAGTCTCCCTTCTGAATAGGCCTTACGAGTCACACTTATCCTTTTATTGGCTCATTAATATATTCATTCTCTTTATACCAGGTCTCCTCCCATTGATAAAAGTATTTAAAGAGGAGCGAGACTTAATTGAGGTGATAGTGGGCTATCGCTCCATTCTTTCCCTTGACCTAGTAGCTGCTCTTTTAGGATTCCCTCCTAAGATCCATGCTAATTTGACCAGTAAAATTTCCTACATGGCCTTTGTGCAAAGCATGCGTGACTTACGATTTTCAATTTCTTCAAACAATTTTTTCTTTGTGTAATTTTGTCGACATCATCAATTGAATGGTACATGGTTTAATATTTAATACAATGTACTAAAGATTGAATGGTACATGGTTTAATAATCAAAACAATGGATTAAGTTAATGACTAGCACAACCACATTAGTAAATGTGGTTGATATATGTTGATATGTATATATCAAACCAAATTAATAATTATTAGGTGTATTGTAACACTAATATTAAAATTTAGTATTTTAAACCTAGTACCTAATATTTTAAACTAGTATTATGAAAACGTAATATAAAGTTTGTTAAAAGTGTAAAATTGAGCTAATAATCCATCAATTTTATCTCCATACTACATTGATACATTATATAATATTGTTTAAGAGCAATTTTCAATATTTATGCAAAATGAGGTAACCTCCAAGCCTTATGTTGATATTGGGAATTTCATAAACATATAGGTTTGAAACCTATATTTCTAATACCCCAATCCAAAATGCAACATCTGAAAACAACTAAACACTATGAGTTACACAACAGAGGAAAGTAACGCCAACCCACAAGTGTAAAATTGTTGGAAAAATCAAACCAAAGTAATTAACAATGAGTTCATTAATTTGACATTCCTACTGTAGTACCTTAAAATAGACCATCCAAGCCAAATTGTCACCAGTTACCTAGATCAAGGAAACTTCCAAACCTTATGTTGAAAGTGTGAAAATTTCATAAAAATATAGGATTAAAATGTCTATTTGTAATACCCCAATACCAAATGTAACCTCTAAAAATAACCAAACATTGTTAACCAAAAAGTAAAAGAAAATAGTGCCAACTCATAAGCAAAAGAAAAAACATCTAAAAAGATGTGGACTTCATTTGAATAATTGCAATAAATGTACAAGCTTTGAACACAAGACTATGTCATAATATCCCAATACCCTAAAGTCAAAATTAAGGTAAATCTCAAATACCAAGCCTACATACCTAGAGGGATCATAAATAACAAGAGATGATTCAATGACAATCAATTATAGACTGCTCAGATGTAGAGGGACCATAATTAAAATAATCAAAAACATATTTACACTCTTTACCAACCTTTATACTTACAATATATTGACCACGACAAAGTTTTAACCCTCAATTATCATTGGTTTCCGACCAATTTTCATGCTTCCTTTAACATGTAAGTCGAAATGAGTTGTTGAACAGATATTGAAGGGCCAGTTTATGTATAGAGGGTATGTCCATGAAGCGAGGTTTTTAGGTTTATATATAGAGGAGGTGTGGATGAATCAAGGTTTTTTTAAAAAGTCATTTCAAAGTTATTACTAATAATTTTGTAAAGAGAAGGATCACCGATGGAAGAAATGTACAGAGAATGATCACTGATGGAAGAGAATACAAGTAGTTTCTTAACAGGTAGCAAAAAAATAATAATTTAATTAAAGTTGTTATTTTTTCTTTTGAAATTTAAAAATGTGACCTTTCATTTCTCAAATACTTAATCGAATTTTTTGGATTATGACTTAGATGAAGGATATTCTACACTTATTAAATTGGGACTATCTAAACAATTTCTTATTTATGAAAAATTGAAATTCCTCAATCCCAATTCCAATATAAACCACACCTATCAATATAATTAATTTATTATGTTTTCATTATATTTTAATATCTAACCATTGAAATGAAAACAAGTCATGAATTACTACTACATATTTAATATTTAACATCTATACCCTACCATACCCATTTACTAAATTTAAGTGATATTTTTATAAATATTTTTATAAAATTACATTATATGATGTCATTTTTTTCCTCACTCTTTTCTAACCAAATATATAGGCCTATATATATTTTTTTCTTTATCACTTCAACCTAAAATAGAAGTGTTTGTTCTCATATCACTTCAATCGAATGACCAACACATATATTAAACAAATAATAATGGCTCATATTTTTTATCCGAAACATTGTCCGTTAAGTTGAATAGATCCTCCATCATATCTCATCATGATAGAAATCTCTATTTATGAGTAACTGAATGTCCAATTGATTATCTCAATCAGTGGTAGGAAATCACTATCTTTTATAATCTCTTCTTTATTTTCTGCAATTTTTTTTTTTCAAAATGTTCATAATGTATTCTATTGCATGGTAATTTGACACTTCAATATCATGAAAGCTATGAAAATCGTATAGAAGAAATCAATATTTTATTTTCCAGTGAGATGGAATATGGCTATGTTGACATTTTAGCGTGAAATACAAGTTGTTTTTGATGTTTAGTATATAAAACCTGGTTCTGCATACACTTTTTGGTTGATCCTCATCCATTGTTATGAGAAAATATTAGAATGAGATGGAAAGCATAGGCCTTGGATCAATAGATTTAACCACCAAAGATATCAATGCTACAACTTTGGGATTTCAAGCTAATTTTTATTATGGCATCAACAATTGAAAATATTGAAGTATTCAACATCTATAATACTTCATCAATTATAACCATTTTCCAACAATCTAACCCAAACAAAAGAAGATAGTCATAAATGCTTTGAGTCCTTTATTGTCAAAATGTAGTAGATGACTAAAAAATTATTGGACCAGGGCTACTTTTCATAAATTGGAGAGTGCACATAGTGTCAATTCTTTGAATAAAAAATGAATTTGGTAACTTGGAGGGCCAAATGTAGTAATGAATTGTTTTAGTTTGGAATTGAAATTTTCCTAAAAAATGAAACCAAAATATGACCAAAAGTTACATAACTAGTGATACTTGTTTGGATATACAACACTCATTGCTAAGCTCAAGCTCATAATCATTTTTTCACTGTAGTGCACTTGAGTTCCATTTATGAGAATTGAATTGCATTGAAAAAAATAAGTGATACTGAGTGTTGTGGTTCAGTGTATTTTGAAGTTAGTTTTGAAAATTTGCATAAACTAGAATTCCTTTGTCAACACTAATGGTAACTAGGTAGCTCATTGAGAAGAGATAAGTCAAGGAGAAGTGACCAAGCCAAAGGGAAAGTTGTGAACATACGTTGCGTGATAGCTTCATTGAACATGTCAACCTCTTCCTAATACACTAATGATTTCACTATAGTACATAATCACCCTTCCATCAATATCAAATGGATGTCATTTGTTGGTTGCAACCTTGGCCTATAGCTCATTCACATAAAAATAAACCTTGTCCAGATTGAAATGCATACCTTGAATTTTTCTTATCTCAATTTGACCATGAAGATTGCTACCAAATCAAGATAAAAGAATATGAAGTGTTTTGTCTCATGAGCAACATATGAACTAAAATTTTGGCCAACAATGCAATGCCACCTAGGATTTTATTTCTTGTTGAATTCCTTTTTTATGTATGATATAATGTACTTCTCTATAGTGTGTTTCTCCAAAGCATGAAGATCGCATTCAATGGTTATTTTCTACAAGTCCTTACCCAAATTGGTTCTCTTGATGATCACCTTCTTGTCCTTTTTATTTGTCCATTCCCTTCTCCAACATTCTCAGCATGCCCAAATATATATTTCTTTCGCCAAAATCCTCAAACTTGTAACATCTCTTCCTTCGAAAAGTAAAGTACCACATTAAATTGCATAAATAATTGCAATATATTTTTTTTTAACTCCATACTCAATAGTAAAATTAGTTTACCCTTTGTCTCATGTGATCACTAGAGTTTTTGTCCTCCTTTAATGTGAAATTTTATAGTTACAACATAGACGGTAGAAATTTGAAATGTCATAGAAATTCTTTAAACTATGCAGAACACTCTACATGATTACTATTTTTATTTTAAATCTAGATAAGACACTTTTGGAAAACATATTCGAGTAACCATGACCCATTATGAGGGATTTTTTTTTTTTTACTTCTCTAACCTTGATCTACTAATTTTATTATTTATTTTTCTACATACAAAGGCTGACCGTATGTCATTGTGTTGTTCGAATTTATGTCAGGCATATTGACAAATTTATAACTTATGGTGGCGCCAGGCCTTATGGCCTTGGTCTTCCATATAACATTTATTAGCTATAATGTTTTATCATAGTCGTATTATCCTTGGATTGGAATTCACAATGATTTTACTTCTTAACTTATATTTTTTATATTATTTATTTGGAATGTTGTGACCGTAATTACGTTACCTGATGTTATTTGAGTTAATATATATGTATTACCATTGCACACTCTACTTTGTGTTACATTTGTATACAACTTGAGAAGTAACATAGAGTTGGATTACCTTTGTGGAATTGTGTACGTGTTGTCATGTTGAATGGTCAAGATTTAATAGGAAATCAGACGAGAAAACTTAAATGAGTAGTGGTTAGGATACCACCATACCCTTACACTGTCGCCGACCCTCATTCTCTTTGAGGTTTCTCGAAGAAATTTTCTCTGCAGGGGTTTACTCTCTTCTACGTTCTCTCAAAGATTTTTCCTTGGAATATCAGTCCAACCTCTTACAAATATCAATGGAAAGTCTTTCAAACTATGTCATTATTTCCGGTTTTTGTCAATTCTTTAGATATTTTCACCCTCCAGTAATTACAGTGACCTTCTACGTGCATTTATAATTGGTTTCTCTGGTCATCGTATGGTTTTTATATTCCTTCTATCTCTTCAAGGATTTTATAACTTATTCATGTCATTGCTATGATGGTAGCTGCATGATTTATTTTATGCCAGGGTTTATCAGTTTCAATACCGTTAGGGCTCCGTGGGTATGGCCTCTGCCATATACGTTCTTTTAAAAGTTTCCTTTTGTTTTAGTGAAATACCAAATAGCTCGTCTGAACTCTCTTCCAAGTTTCGTCCCTAGGAGTTTTGAGTTCTATATTCACTTGGGGTTTTCAGGAATAAACATAACCACACCTAGTCTATCCCTTACCAGTATAATGGTCTGACCCTGCACTTAAAACATGGTATTTCTATTTAGCTCCTTCTTGGAAAATTATTTCCTAATACTATTATTCTAATATTGCCATTATATTTCGTTTTGTGGCAGATATTAATTTTCTCCATGCTGTTACATTATGGCAAGAAAGGGTTTCAATTCAAAACAATAGATTCTTATAAGTTTATATATTTTTCTTGTTTGGATCCAGGTTAGGGTTAATAACCCATGTCGTGGTGTCTTCCAACATTCAATTTGTTATATATGTAGACTCTGCCAAATGTGATTATGTGATTTTAAAAGATATGTCGTGGCCTCTATTGTTTTCTTTTCATGCATGATGGACTATTTGGTTTGAACCAAAATATTTGTACTCCATTGCACCATGAATTATTAGGAACTCTTTAATGTATAATTTTCGATTTTTATTTCTTCAATCAAAAGACTTGTTTACCACTTGTACTGTATCGTGATCACTAATTATTTATTTTCTATTTTCCATTGTTCTCTCTCATTTAAAAAGGCATTAAAACCCTAATAATCAATTCTCATTACAAGGATTTATTTCTTGTTCTATTCTTTCCCACTCCAATAAATATATATACATATTCTTTCCCACTCCAATAAATATATATACATATAAATTTAAATGTCAAATTAGTTTGCATAAATGAAAGGTCTCATAAGCACTCGTGTGTGTTTCTTTTAGGGAAACATTATATTTTCTTCTTTTTCCTATCATGGTGTTGATTTCGTGCACAGTAATGACCTAGCTTATGCTCAAATTTTCTTTTTACATTTATACTTATAATTAGTGTACCACTGCCATTATTATGAGATTCACTTATAATAATGAGATTCACTTATCTACTCTATTGTAGTCATATTAATTTTATTTATAATATTTTGCTTATATTATTGAGTATTTTTGTAATACCTTTGGATTATATTTCCATGTAAAAAGGAAAAAATCAACCAAGGTCACGGACACGTATTCTAAGTTGAATGTGGGAAAACATCACATTTGGGGTTACATGTGGTTAATTAATGTCTACAAAAATTGGCATTGGCAAAAGGAAAAGGGAAATAAATGGAAATTAATTCAAGAAATAAAGGAAAATAGGAGAAAAGGAAGATGAAGAGACAAGAATATTCATGAAAGGGAAATTAAAGAGAAAGTAAAGGAAAATGAAAGAAAAGAGAAAAGGAAAAGGAAGAGACACTAGGCATCAATGGTAAAAGGGTATTTGAGAAAAAATTGATAACTTTTGATCAGTTTTGAGCTTTGATAGCTCTAGTTTTTGTAAGGAAGCAAGGAAGGCAAAGGAGCACAAGAGGAAGTTCAAACAATAGCATGTAAGGGAAGAAAATAGTTGTGGATTTCCAAGTAATATTGTGCATGTCTGATTTAGCATGTTGGGATTTGATACTTGGTATATGCATTTGTTTATTATTTATTTTTGTTGTCATTGGCATGGGATTTTCCTGGATTGGAAGTGGCGTACATCCTTTCCTTTTCCATTTCCTAGATAACCATGATGTAATGGGTTCCCTGTTTTGGTTAAGATTTGGATTCCCGATATATTTTAGATCTTGGTTGAGGTGATCTCAAGAAAATTCCCAAGGGTTGAGGGTGGATATGGTTTTCTCCTAGAACTCTTGACAAGTCGCTGGGGGTAGAAAAAATTATCTTAGTATGGTGAAGAAATTCTAAGGCATTCAAGCTTGTTGATTTTGGTGATTTTTGGACTGGTCTAGGTGAAATCATTGTGGTTGAGGGTTGAGGTAGTTTAGCCTCTGGAAGCCCTCATTGGTTTTGTTTTGGTTTATCCCATGTTGTCCCACATTCATGCTTGGAGTATGGAACATGATTGATTGACTGAAAGAGAGATTTGGTTCAACCTATTCTATGGTCGGGTGGTACATGGAAGTCCCTGACTTGGTTAGGTTTATTCATATGTTATTGTGTATTATTTTGTATTGGGATCAATGAGCACCTGTATTGGTTATTGTGTTGAATTTATGATTGGTTTGTCATGGCTTCATTCTAAGTAAATGTTGGTTATAGGCATGGTTAAATGATGTTCTCTTATCACAATTCAATAAGTTAGCTTGAGAGGGAAGTGAGCCTTATTGATGATTCTATGATGAAATTAATGAGACAATGAACACATATGCATTCATGACTTGTAGTTATCATGTTCACCATATGTTTGTATAAATGTTTATCATGTGTTTAGCATGTTTAGGAAATATCTAAGCCTAAGTATAAGTTATGCATACTTGTGATTGTCCTAAACTTGATTTTGGAAAGTTCTAGGCAGTGGCCTATAGGATAGTCCTAAAAATCACACATTGAATCCATGGTCGTAGGCACAAAACTAAGGATTTTCAGATGTAGTCACATGGAGGAAGTATTGTGCATGTGGTTGGAGCCTTCTAACAGCATGGAAAACTTGGCATGAATGCAGATGGGATGTAAAATTTGGGGAAAAGATAGTTTCAGCTCAAGGATAGATCATCAATGGATGTTATCTGACATCTCGGTGATTAGATTTCCTTAGGAGGTTGTAGTAAGTTTCATAATGGTAGACCCCACTTCCATAACTAAAACTTGGTTTTTAGGTCATCCATATTAACTTTCATCTTGTGTTTACCCTGCTGATCTTGTAAAAGCAGGTAAATGTGGGGTGGCATGTTACATAGTGGTATTAAAGCAAGGTTGCAACACTAGACCTCGGGTTAAATGGATATTGTTATGCAGGTTTATAGGTTTGGCATACATGTATGATGGTTAATTATTGTCTTATGCATTGTAGTCACATGCTTGATAGTAATTTTATTTCTATTGTGGTGAGACGACAAGGAAAAGACCTTCTAGCAGAGGTTTTTTACCGAAGACCATATAAAAATAGCCCCCAAAAATTCGTTTGTCCCAAAGGTCACTAGCATAGGTGGGGGGCGGGGGATGTTTTAACGGATGCTTTTTTGACGGTGTGTATACAATTTAAAAATGCACTCGTGCTTTAGTATCATTATAAGCATTGGTGCCAAATAGAACATGGTGCATTGTCGCAGATTTATTTAAAAAAAATGGTGTGATAAATTACAAAGAGCATCGATGCGTATACTACTCGATAGCACTGGAAAATGGTTTAATTTTTAGAAATGTCAGTCGTAAAATTCATTTTTCCTAGTCTAGTTATATACTATGACAACAACCCAATGTTAAACTAGTACTATAACTGTTGAGAAATCTAAGGTAGCTAGATTAAAACATTTCTCTTACTTTGATAACAACTTGTGATGTATTTTTACTTAACTTGATTAGCCTCTTATTTAACTTGATTATTATTGTGTTTTCTATCATCAAACAACTACCATACAATGAATATCAAAGAGGCAAGAGGACACAAAATGTAGGCTGCTAGCCAGGGCCAAAACCTCTCCTCTTGAGAGGGAAACTCATAGGAATTCTTCTCTTCTTATAGAATATTAAAATGATGAGTTCCAAGACCTAAGACCCTTAACAAAGACCCCTAAAATACCAAGATAACATTTCTCCTTGATGAGCTCTCTTTCCAGCATTTCGACCACAACAAATTTCACTCTAGCATTTTCTTCTACAACTTTGACCCAACATTTTCTTTTGCAACGTCGACCTAATAGTTTCTTTTGAAACTTTGACCCGACGGTTTCTTATGTATCTTTGACCCAAAATTTTCTTCTACTACGTTGACCTTGTAGCTTTCCAACAATTCAATTTTCCCAACAACTTTCCAATACTTCAATTTTCCCAGCAACTTTAGAAACCCTAACACAAGAGAGAGAGACAAATCCAAAAGAAATGATCTTTAATTTCTTCTTCTTATCCTTGATTTTTGTCATTTTTCTAAATTCTTTCTTGAGGAGACATAACTTGCTTGTTTTGTGTCCAAATGAGGTTGATTTCCCTCTTATATATAGGCTTTCTAGCAGTATGAATTTCTTGCTCGAGGACGACTTGATATTTCAGCTAGGCTGACTTGCTTGAAGCACGATGACAAGGTCTTGGAGGATCTTTGACTCTAATTGGGCTAAAAAAACAAATATTTACAATATGTAAGATGCCCAAATGGGCATTCCATACATGGCAATGAATCAAGACTTGTAGAGTAAATGACAATCCCTAGGAGCACTCAATATTTGCTTGACCCAAAAATAAATTTCCCTTGAGAATCAAACTCATTGTTATGAAACCAGCTCACAAAAAGATAGAAAACATAGTTGAAGGAATTAGAATTCAGCCTCTTCGAGGGGGCAACCTCCTTTACATTATAGAAATGAACAGTTCTTGGATGATTCAAATGACAAAACTTCCTTTCTATATATAGGAGTTTAAGGGGTCACAATGACCAAGCCAATCTAAAAATAATAATATAAAGGCACAAAAAATAACAATAGAGGGATTCTATGGGGCACATTATTAACAATATGGGGACAATAGGGGCACAACAATATTAATAAGGGATACAACTACAATAGTAATGGGGGAATCACTAGTATTATAGGGACCTAACATGCCCCTCTCCTTCAAAAAAGTGTTGTCCTCAACGCTTGAGTAGTTCTGGATGCTTTTGTATAAAATTCTCATCCTCCTATGTGGAATCCTCAGTGGATAAGTTCATCCACTTGATGAGATACTCCAAAATGGATCGATTTCGTAGCTATTGAGTTCTTGTTTCTATGACTGCTTCTGGTTCCAATATAATTTTTCCTTCCTCGTCAAGTTCTAGCAATATTGTTTGAACTGGAGCTTGTGCAATTACACCTCGTTGTTCCTTTTTTAGAAGCTTTGTCATACCATTAGAGCTAATTATCATTCATGGTTTCCCTATAATCCCCTAATTCAACTTCCTTTCCTTCCACACATAAAATTTCATGAAAAGTTCTTGAAAGTTAAAAGCTATTGTACCTAAGGATTGTAGCCATTGAACTCCTAGTACAACATCAGCACCTCCCATTGGAATGGAAAGCATTGGATATTCAATACATATTCTCTCATGGATAGATTGATATTATGGTACTTTCCATAGCAATTTATCGTTCCTCCATTTGCATCCATCACTTGACACTCTAGTGCTGGATATAGGAAGCAATTCAATTCTTTTACTATCTTACAATCAATAAAATTGTGGGTACTTCCTAAATCAATCAACACTATTACCTTTTTCTTCTTGATATGTACTTCTATCTTGATGGTTTGAGGAGTGGTAATTCCAGCCAATGCATTACAAGATATGGTTGAATTCATTTCTTCTTTATCTAGGCTTTGTTCCTGGAGTAAATTGTCTTCTTTTGACCTTTCTTGTTCCTTTTCTTCTTCCTGTTCACAATCTATGTAGAATAATTTCTTCTCAGCACACTTATGACCTTTAGTGTATTTGCTATCACAACTGTAACGTAGCCCTTTTGCTAATTTTTCTTCCAATTTTTGTGGTGTCAACCTTATAGGTTGTGGAAGGCTAGGGGAAACAACACTTCCATATTTATAGTTTCAAGTGGTGGGCTTCCTCGTTGCCATAATTTTGCTTTCCATTTTTCTTGCTAACCTGAATGCCTTATCCAATGAATCAGGTTCCCAAAGGTGAACATCATGTTGGATATTCTCCTTTAAAGTCTCTATGAACACGTCAATCCTATGCTCCTCTGGAATATTTTTTACACTTATGTTCAATTTTTGGAACCCCTCAATGTGCTCCATCATCGAACCCTGAGACTTATCAATTGGCTAAAAAAGGTGTTTCTTTTTGTATCCTCATAATGTGTTGTCATTTCTTCCGTAAAAATTTCCCAAGTGACAATTTGTTTACAAGAGCAAAGCGATTGATACCACACAAACTAATTTGGTTCCAAATACAAAGTTGCAATACGTACCTTCTGTGTGTTTTGCACATTATGGAGATCGAAAAATTGCTCTCTGTAGTATCCATGTTGCAGGATCCTTACCATCAAGCTTCCTCATATCGATTTTTGGAATATGGTGGGTCTTCGATCCAACATTAGAGTCTATGAAATCATGATCAACATTTCTTTGTTCTCATCATAAGTTTCCTTTACTACCCTTTCACCATTAGTGACCATTTCTTGTAGAAACTTATTCAAATTTATCTTCAATTCTTCCATCTTATCATCAATTCCATCCATCTTAGTGTCCATGCCATTTATGTTAGCTTCCATGCCATTTATCTTAGCTTCCATGCCATTATTTAAACCATCCATCTTAGCTTTCACGCCATATATCTTACCTTCTACATCTTTCTTTAAACCATCCATCTTAGATTCTGTTACTTTTTGTGCAAGTGAAATTTGTTGTACTTGGTCTCGTAATTTTGATATATCATGTTGCATTTCTTCCTCTTCTTCATCAGTCATGCTAGAGATTTCAGGTTTCTTACTATGTGTTTGTATTTTCTTTCCTTGGGGCATCAATTACCGATAATAATGATTTACTATTCCCTTTGAATTCCTTCAAACTAACTTTTCAAACCAAACTTATGCAAAATTAAAAAGAAACTACACACCTTTTTTCACTTTATAGGAGCTCAATATTGAATATGATGTATCTATGTACTTTTAGATCATCCAGTTCTGAAATTGTGACCTGTAGTAGCCCTTTGTGTCCTCTTTCCAATGCCACTAGTATGATCAAATTTAGATTCTCCAAGGGCGAGTTATGCACAATCGCCTAAGATGACCTGATTATAGACCTTTCCAGAAGAGAAAAATTGTATGAAGTTCCAAGTGTCACAATTTTGACCTTAGTATCTGAAAATTATATATAGGAAACTACAGTCTGTCCTCTTTCTGTAACTTCTTACGAAATTTAAATCTGATGCTCAAAACAAAAGTTATGACAATTTTCCCTAGTCACTTGTTTGGAATGAAATTCGGGAGTCTGCGAAAAGGCCAACTTCCTCAGATCATATCTCTGCAAATATAGAGCAAAATGCTCTAAAATTCGGATCTGAGGTTCATAACGATTTTGGGTTTTTTTTTTAGCGTCTGAAATGCCATAGAAAAAATGTTATAGCACAAATGCCACAATGACCTGTTTGGAGTAGCGAAACCCTAGAATTCAAAGCTCTGATACCAAATGTTATGAAACCAGCTCACAGAAGGATAGAAAATATAGTTGAATGACTTAGAATTCAGCTTCTTCGAGGGGGAAACCTCCTTTACATTACACAAATGAGCAATTCTTGGATGGTTCAAATGACAAAACCTCCTTTCTATATATAGGAGTCTAAGGGGTCACAATATAACCAAGCCGACCTAACAATAATAATATAAGGGCACAAAAATAACAATAGAGGGATTCTATGGGGCACAGTTAACAATATGTGGACAAGAGGGGCACAACAATATTAATAAGGGATACAAATACAACAGTAATCAGGGCATCACTAGTATTATAGGGACCTAACGCTCATGCTTCAAGAATGACAATAATTAATTTATTTTTTCTCTTTTTTATGAAATACATAAAATCATGATTACATATGTCATTATGAAGATCGAACCTCGTTGCATATTTCAACAATAACGATCCGATGCATGCCCAATATACCATGCATTGACGATTGAGTAATTGATAACACTGAGTATAGGTTAAATTTTAAAAATTGTTGGTGCTATATACACCCGTAGCACCGAATCCCTTCTTGTAGTAAAATGTCTCGATGCATACTTAGAAGGAGCACCACTATAGTTTTTAATTTGAAACAAAAAAGTGGTCCTATATTCCAATGAAGCAACGATGTTGTTCATGTATTAAAATGCCCCGGTACATCTTCTAACGAGCATTGCTATGCGATTTTTATTTTTTTAAATGTGGTGCATAGTCCAACAAAACACCGGTGCGGTACATGTATTAGAATTTCCTTGGGAATCTTAACAAAAACATTGCTACAGGTTTTTTTAAATTAAAATAAAAAAGAGGTTCTCTCGGATATTTGATGCATCGGTGCAGTTATAATAATGCACTAGAAGAGGGTTAAATAAAAGAAACCTCCGAACTATAAATTTCATTTTACCATATATAATGTTGTAGATCTCTGAAGCATCGGTGCCACTCTTCCCTTATGCAAGTGTCCAGACATCGATGCTTCTCTTGCTCACCATCCTTTCATACCATGCTTAGTGTGTGGCTTTCCATTTTTCTCAAATGGTGGTGAAATGTTTTTTCTTAATTACATGTCAACAATTCCTTTTCGACAACCAAATATCCAAGTAATGTCTATGTTTCTCTCTAATTTAATTTTTAGCAGATTAGAATTGAAAAATAGGTAAAAAAACCCATTGTTTTTGAAAAAAAAACTTGCTCAATGTGTTCAATAAGTTTAGCTCACATCGATAGCAATGCACCTTGTAAATTTACATGGTGCACCGTCATTCGGTGCATGAACCTAAAAAACCACTATTTATGTGGTGCATTTCATAAATGAAAATGCACCAAGAAAAGCTATAAATTGTATGTTGGTGCATACATTTTTAGGTTACGCTCGGTGCATTTATATTTACCAAATGCACGATGAAAATTGTATTTAAAATATAGCTCAGTGCGTTCAATAACCTGAATGTTATGTACTGGTGAGAAAATTTTATATGTGTGCACTGGTGCATAAGTTTGAGACGCGTAATGATGAAAATGTATATATGTGAACCAAAAATGGTGCGTCATATGTATGTATGTAGTATAGTGGTGCGATGGTGTTTGATAGTGAACCAAAGCTGGTGCATTACTATTTTTTGTGTGCACCAAGGATTTTTTTTTTAATTAAAAGTTATATTTCCATGTTTATGAATAAAATTTTCATTTAATAAAAAAAAAATATGCTTTATGTATGATTTTGATGTATTTTTATGTCAATCATGTAGCAAAGACGTCAACAGAGGGAATAGGAGTAGGAACAAGAGAAAATGGAAGACCAATACAATGTGGTATGACCGTGGGATGTTGGTAGTGTAGTGTTGGCATTGATTTCAATAGGGTCATGTTGTTTTTCATCACATTCCTTACGTCTACCTGATGATGTTCAATGGTCATGATGTGTGATGATTGTTTGGTAGTTGCAATGCTAAGCTTGATGATCTTGTTGGTTTTCATTGATGTCAACATACTTATGACATGACTTAGGGGAGGTGATTTGGAGATTGAGTAGAGATGGTTCCAAGGTATGATATGATGTCTTGTTATAGGTTGTGATTCACTTGCCACATATGTTGGAGATGCTTCCACTATGGGAGTTTGGAGTGCTGCTACAAGTGTTGCATATGTTTCAACATGTCTTGGAAGCATTAGAGATATTACTACATATGTTGGAGGTGCTCCTACTAGTGTTGGAGGTAGTTGGATGACTTGATGATTTCTTTGCATGTGTTGAGGATGTTGTTACAAGAGTTAGATATGTTGCTACAGGTGCTGGAGGTGTTTGGACATATTTTCATTGTTGGTTGAGGAGATTGAGGTGATGGTCTTGGTGTTGAGGTTGGCAAACTAGGAAATTCTTTTCACTAACTTGTTGTAAGAGTCCTTGGCCTATGTCATCAGTTGTAGACTTGTCATAGATGCTTAGAGGGGTGTTCAGGAGCTGAATAAGGTGATCCATTAGCTGGCAGAGGTCCTCGACTAAAGTTCTAATGTTTTGTTTTATCCTTTGCCCCAGTTGGAGGAATTTGGTGAAATCAATATAAGTGAGCCGTTTTCTCAATCCAATGGTGTTTGGATAGCTCGAAAGAAATTAGGCAAGGCTCGTTGGTCATGGCAGATTCCAGTAGATCAGAGTATATAGAATCAATTGATAGTTCATGACTAACTGGGAGAGGATCATTGATCGTGGTACCCCTCAACGGATGGTAATCTGTAGATTCACACGAGAAATAGTCTCCATTTGATAGTAGTCATGCATATCTTTATGTAAATAATTTTATTTACTAATAGAATATTTTAGCAATGCAGCAAGAGTGGGTGGTTTTTTTCCCTGGAGAGGGTTTTCCACATAAATATTTTTGTCTATTGTGTTGAATTATTTCATGGTTTTCCTTGTGTTTGATGCTCTAATATTTTCTTATGTGCTTTAGTTTATGCATGGTTTAAAAGAATAATAATTTGGAGAAAAAAATTATAATTGGCTTCACTATTGATTTACCCCCCCCACCAAGTAGTGATATAGTTTCTAGCAATTGGTATTAGATTGGGGCTCTAAGGTGCAAATTAATTGTTGGAGAGTGGATGTTGGAGTTTTCAGAGGATTTTTGCAGAATTTTTTGAAGTGGATCGACAAGGAATTACAATGCTTCATAAAGGTAAATTTGCAACTTGGAGATCGAATATGGATTCATATTTTTTGTCTGTTGATGAAGATATTTTTCTATCAGTTGAGTATGGAATTAAAGATGAATCTAATTATTTTTTTTAAATATTATTTTGAATAGTATTCAAAATCCGATAGCATGTATGTGAGACATTGTGACACTGCAAAAGAGATGTTGGACAGACTGCAGAATTTGTATCTTGGAGGAAAATTAGAAATTTCAGAGATGGAGAAAAATGCAAAGGATTCAACACATATTGCAGTGATAGATCTAGCCAGCTCACAATATGGAGATGAAATCTGTAGTGATATCAATTATGGACCAATCAATGATATAGAGGGACAAAAAGAAGAAATCAATAACAAAGATGAAGATAAATCAAAGATAATGGCACTAGAAGCAAAGATTCAAAGGCTCTTGGCTAAAAATAAAGGTCAGTGAATACTACTACAAATGTTTGATGACTAGGAGTGTGAATTCAATGAAGAAATTTCAGATCTAAAAGCTCAGTAGGAAGAAGGAAGAAAAATAAAAAATGGAATGAGGAATCAGTATAGGGAGTTGGAGGATGAGTTCTAGAAATTGAAGGATGAAACTATTTCTGCAAGGAAAGAGTTAGAGCAACTCAGATCTAGTGCTCAAACATCAACAAGAAAATATGAAAATGTTGGAGGAACTAGTAGTAGAAAGAAAATGGAGAATCATCAGTAAAATCACCAGGCATGCATGAAGCAGAAGAATGAGAGAAGGATGCCAAAGAAGAAGAATATGATTGGAAAATGTTACAACAATGGAGTACGTGGACACATAGCAACAATGTGTAGTAATGGAGATATAAAATCACCTCATTAGAAGAAGAAGCAAAATGATATGCAATATCAATCGTGCATGCAAATAAGATATCCATAATTCAAGTATAATAATCCATTTTATGGTTATTTTTCCTTATGGAATGATTTTGGCCATAAGGCTATTGATTGCAGGGCACATGCAAGGAATAAATTTCAGATTGACAGAAGATATCAAGCTATTCCTCAGTTCCTTGGTCACATTAGATGTTTCGTGTGTGAAAATATTGGCCATAAGGCCAAGGATTGCAAGTTACCCATGTGTTATAGGATATCCAATAAAAAAGAGGAAAATATGAAAGGCCAACCGCACAAGAAGAACAAGGATTAATAGATGAAAGTTTGGAGGAGAAAACGAGTAGCAAGGAACTCCCACCAAAAACTAAGCCCTACTTGGTCTTAGGGGGAGAGTATGGTTCCATGATAAGTTTCATGTATATTCTTGGATGTGCAGCCATATTGGAAAGTGTAGATGAAGAAAAATATGTATACTATAGGAGATGCATGAGTTCACGGGGAGTTCATTAGCTTTGAAGTATTTATAAGTAGAACTTCGGCGTAAATCACATAAAGAGATACATTTTTCGACGTGTTTCGAACCAACCAGTGTGGTTCATCGTCAAGACAAGTTGAAGAAACAGATCCAACTTTGCATGCTAAATAGTTTGAGCAGATCCTCCAACGGCTATCTTGACCAACGACTAATTTTGACCAGGGTACCGCAGTCAAAAAGTCAAATTGATAATTTAATGGGAGTTAGTTATCATACCTTAAATTATATAAAAGAAATAATAATAGATGTTATTTACGTTATTAGTTTATTAAAAATCGTAACTTCTATAGGAATTAGTTAGATGAGATACCTAACTTCTATTATGTATATATATATATATAGGTAGGTAGTGTAATACAGAAAGTAAAATGAAATATATATATAATATAATATAATATATAATGAAAAATTTTATATGGTGATTACGTTTTAGTCGGTCAAAGGTAAAATTAAAAATGAAATCAAATGGAAATATTAGATAAAGACCTCAATCTCAATCTATAATAAAATATAATATAACAATAAATAAATATATTATATATACAAATATATATTATACAATATATTACAATATAACATATACTAATACATATATATTACTAATATATAATTATTTATATATATATTAATAAATATTAAATATTATATATATATATATAGATAAAATAATTTAGTGATTTGGGTAAATATAATTTACATAAGTTAAATAGATGGATAGATAACTAAAAGTACACAAAATAAAATGAATAAATCAATAAAACGAGATAAAAAAGAAATATAATAAAATAATAATAATAATAAATAATACATAAAAAAAGACTATTAATATAATAATAATAATATATAAAATAGAAAGAGCACCTAAAAAGAAGGAGAAGGACCGGAAAAGTCCAAACAGAAGGTAAACCCTACGAAAGCAAAGAGATAGAAGCGGGGGGGGGCGAAGAGAGACGAGAATGAAAGGCAGGATCCAACATCTACTGATCTAGAAGTATTGTTTTTATTTTTGATATATTCTTACTTTCAACTTGTCATCATTCAAGTAAGCCATATATGCATTGTTGTTGGCTTTGGAGTAGTTGCATGTTGGGTTACTATTGATATTCTTGATGCCATGACATCCATGTAGTTGATTTTAGGTGTATTTCTTAGTTTTGAAGGAGGATCACACATTCAGGGGGGAGCATTTGTGCTTCCAAATGGATATGGAGAATGTTGGCATCATGCTCACAATGGAGGAGCTTTATTGTTATTACTTCTAATGAGTCTATTGTAGGAAAGGAGTTTTGTTGCCATTGTCATATAGATACAAAATCATATGTTTTGCATGACATAGCTAATAATTGATGATGCTATCAGTTGATTGTGTCGTTGATGCACATGTGGATCATGGTGGTGGTTGCTCATGGATTTCATGATATTATTACAGAATCTTTATTGTTTGGATGATGATGGTCAAGGTGTTGAGTGGCCATACACTAGAACATGATACTACTAGTTCTTCTATTGTTACTGTTGCACATTGAGAGAGTATATCATTGCTCATGGTGGCCTTGTACTTGATCCGCATGCCATGTATTGCATCCTTATTTCTACTGCTATACATGATGTACATGTATTGCATGTTTTATCATTGTATTGGAGTATGCATAGGTGAAAGCACTTTTGTGTGCAATTGTAAAAGCCATGTATTATCATTATTTCCTCTTTCGGGCAAATTTCTCATGGAGAGACCCATGGTCCTTGGCATATCTTGTCATTAGCTATGTATGGGAATGGAAGTCTAAGTCATGTATTATTTTGTATATCTTTGTGTAGCCCCACTACATTGGGTGCATAATGTAAAATTGAATCCATAGAAGTCTTGGTTGATGATAGTTGTAGAGGAGTCATATGCCAATCCTATGTACTTATCATAGCCATGTATTTTCTCCATGAAGCATTCTATGTATTACACTTCATGGTATATTATTTGTCAAAGTCAGCTGGAGTCATGGTTCATGAGGAGTAGTCTCTTGCACTTGGAAAGGAGGATTATTGCAGTGATAGAGGATGTGTTTCTTGATCAACAAAGAGAGTGTGATTGAAAATTCATTACATGCTTAGGCGGAGCATGTTCAGTTTTGAAGATTGCATGGCATTGGCTAGAGGTGTTGGCAACAAAGTTTCTTGTTTAACATGCTTATTTTTTAGGAGATACTTCTTGCTTGTCATCTGCATGGTATTGAGTATAATACGGGGAGCACTTCTCTCATATGACACATTATCTAGCATTGCACTTTAGTGTTTGTATGGCCCTTTTCCATTGATTTCAAAGGGGGAGAGAATTAGGATGGATAGAGATCATCTTCAAGTTGTTGCTTTAGTGTTAGACAATATATGGAGATGAACCTAAGATGTTGGATATCAGGTTGGGGTTGATAGAAATTCCAAAGGGGGAGCTTGTTGGCATTGGCATCAATAGGGTCATGGTGTTGTTCATCATATGCCTTATGTCTACCTGATGATGATTAGTGGTGATGATGTGTGATGAGTGTTTGGTAGTTGCAATGTTCAGATTTATGGTCTGGTTGGTTGGATTTGATGTCAACATACTCATGACATGACTTAGTGGAGGTGATTCAGAGGCTTAGTAGATATGGATGCAAGGTATGATATGATGGCTTGTCATAACTTAATGATTGACTTGCCGCATATGTTGGAGATGTTGCTACTGCAGGAGGTTGGAGTTATACTACAGGTGTTGCATATGCTTTTACATGTCCTGAAAGAATTAGATATATTTCTACATATATTAAAGGTGCTTCTACCAGTGTTAGAGGCTATTTGATGACTTGGTGTTATTGCTACATGTGTTGAGGATGTTGCTTCAAGAGTTACAGATGTTTCTACAGGTGTTGGAGGTGTTTGGATAGACTGCCATTACCATTTGAGGAGATGGAGGTGTTGGTCTTGGTGTTGAGGTTGGAAGACTAGGAACTACTTGTCAATAACTTGTTGCAGGATTCCTTGGCCTATGTCATAAGCTTCATACTTTCCATAGAGGCTTGGAGGGGTGTTCAGGAGTTGAGGTAGGTGATCCATCAACTGGCAGAGGTCTTGGATTGAAATTCTATTTTTTTTCTTCATTTTCCCCAGTCAAATGGAGTCAATCCCATGGGAACGATTGAAAGGCTCCAGTCTCTAGCATAAAAGAATATGGGAGAGACTAGGGAGTTCCAGTAGAGTTTGTTCAATGTTGTGCATGCGACTAAGATTTTTCATGAGTTTTTCTCCGCATTCCTCACATAGCTCATCTAATTTTGGTATTATAACAACGTTCTTGATTGAAACTTTTTGGTGTATGATCAAAAAAGTTAGTAGGGCCTCCAGAATCTAATCAAAGTTGAAAATATCTAAAGGAAAGTGGAGTTAGTGGCTTGATTGATTCAATGAGATGAATCTGGATCAAATCAAACATATGAAAAAAGTTGTGGAGCTTAGTAGTTCTTGGTAATTATTGAGTTGAGAACCTAAAATCATCTATATATTGGATAAATATCAATGATAGTTTAGTTGAATGAGTTATGCATTGAGTGAGTGTGATTTTGGAGGATTGTATGGAATTTGTGTGACTTGTCCAGTGTAGAATTTCTGAAGGCGTTTGCAAGTGTTGCAGCAGTGAGATGGAGTATGTATCATCCAGTATTTTGTGTAGCTAGTGAGGAGATGGTTAGAGTTTGATTGCAGGGGTATTTGCAGTTAAATTTGTAGTTTGTGTGGAGAAATTGTGTGGGGAGTTTGATTGGAGTTTGTGGTGCATATTTTTTTTGTGATTTTTCTTTGATGATATGTTTTTGTAGTGCTCATGTTGAGCAGTTGTCGGTTCTAGTCTGAAAATATATGAAACAAGAACCACATAGAGGAGAGGTGTTGAAGGATTTGGGTGAAATCAATATAAGTGAGTAGTTTTCTTAGTCGAATGGTGGTTGGATAGTTCCAAAGAAACTAGGTGAGGCTCGTTGGTCATGGTGGCTTCCATTATATCAAAGTTTGTAGAGTCGAATGATAGTTTAGGAGTAACCCAACAAGGATCGTTGATAGTGGTGGCATTCAATGAATGGTAGTACGCAGATCCATGTGAGAAAGAATATCCATTTGATATAAGCCATGTATATCTTTATGTAAAGAATTTTCTTGACTAATAGAATATTTGAGCAACGTAGCATTAATGGGTGGTTTTTTTCCCTCGAGAGGATTTTCCACCAGAAATATTTGTGCCTATTGTATTGACTGAATTCATTTTTTTACTTGTGCTTGATACTCTAATATTTTCTTATGTCCTTAATTTTGTGCATCGTTTAAAAGAATAATAATTTAGAGAAAAATTTTTATCAGTGGCTTCACTATTGATTTACCTCCCCTCTCGGTAGTGATCTAGTTTCCAACATGGGAAGCCCGAGAGAGAGCATGGGATTTATACACTTTCCTTATTATCGTAGCGATCTGAGGGACCTTGAGGATTTTAAGCCTCCTTAAGTGCTATGAGGAGGCTACATCCCTGAAGGTGCAATCTATCTTGTTAGCACGTCTGATCCAATGGTGGAGTGTCCAGGAGAAAGGTTTATGTGTCAATCCTGGGGTGTGGTATAGGCCCTTTGAGGAGGATATTAAGTGTGAAGAATACAAATCACATTTCAAATCTTGCAAAATATTTGTATTGTTTTAATTTAAAAAAAGTTGAATCCTGATGAGGCTTTGATTCAGAAGGCCTATATACCACACATATAAGTGTTATTAAATACAAGAAATTGTTTACAAGAGTTGCAGAACAAAGTGAAGAGAGTCACAATGATCCAAGAAAAAATCAAGAACTGTAAATTAGTAATAGAGAAATTGGTGAATAAGCATGCAACTACGCAAAAACAAAGTACAAGAAGAGAGGAAAAAACCCTCCGCAATAATATTCACATTGCACATTCAGAATTAGTTTGACTTCATCTTCTAGTCAAAGAAAGAGAAAATATACTGCAAGTGAAAAAATGTTTCATGGTCAATTATCAATTGGTAGAGATGATGAAGAGCCTCATTAGACATTCATTCCAGACAAAATGCACATTACTATATGGGCCAAATACAAAAGTCCCTCAAAAATAGTAAAAAATTGAAATTTGAAAAAGTAAAGGTCCATAGTAAAAAAGTTATTGATAAGTAGAAATAAGTGTTGATGTCTATGGAATTGCAACCAGTGGATTCATGATATTACATCAAGCTACTAGTAATGTTATTGTAGTGCCTATTGGCCAACAAGAAGAAAAGAACCTAATACTTAAAGAAAGAATAAAAGAGTTAGAAAATGCTCTTAATTTGGGTCCTTTGTTGATGACTCCACTCGCAATACAAACACTACCATATGCAATTTCTACTCCCACAACATTCCATGGTGCTAATAAAGCTCTGAAACTTCTTAATGCAGTAAAATATCATATTATCACTAATATATGCCAAAGATTAAAAAATAGCGATTACATGCATGCAAGTAACTTATGATTTGCTACGTTTAGCACAAGAAATCAACTCATTTGTCGATTTGGTTATAAGTAATGTTAAGAAAGATAAGAATTTATTTAAAAATCACTTGCTTTTAGTGGAAGGCTTGACATTTTGTATGATCTGAACAAAAAAAATAGAGAACTCCCAAATGCTAATCGAATGAAGCAGATCAAAGTTGGATGGTCTAAAATAATTAGCACAATAGAAAATATTATTTGTGAATGTGAAAGCATAAATAATAGAATAGGTGATGTTTTTTCTGAAGGTGGTGCAAACTGTTCAAGATAGTATGTGATTCTGAATTAATCACAAAAGATACGCTACTAGCCAAATTGGAAAGGCCAGAAGAGTCAATGGCAACAAAGTTTGATTATATAAAAAAATTTACTACAGAAAAAATTAGAAATTGGATAATTACCTTTGTTAGTATTAATGAAGATAATTTTTTCTTAATATCTCAATTACAAAAGGAGACTGTGGAGATCGAGAAGAAGATATTCAATCAACATGTTAAGCTAGAGATTACAATCAATCCAATGAAATATTTCATTGAAGTTATGTTTGAATGAATCATTCAAGACATCATGGATCCAAAAGACAATTGATATTGAAATGATTACCATATATGCTTTCACATATTGTAAGTTTAATTAAATATTTACACATTCGTTTCTTGTTTGCTAGTCTTTAATTATTGGTAATTGTTAATTGTGTTAATGTCACCTAGTCTAATTTCTCAATATAGTTCCTTGTTTTCTTTTGCAGTTCCTTTTTCCATATTACAGTTTAGGGAGCCTAATCTCAGTCCCCATTGGGATGAACACATTTACTTTGGTATTTAGGTAGCAGGATTTTGATAGCTACTTTAGACATCAAACCTAAATGTAGGTTCAACTACATAATCTCTTCCATCTGCATGTTCTTTCCTTTTGCTAAATATCTTTGTTTTAGAGATAAATTATGATGTATTTTGTTTACATGCTTTCCCTAGAATGCGGGAGAAGATAGTTAAAGAGAATATGTTAGAATAACATAGTGAATGAGCTCATTAGTCGAGTTGTTGAGCATTTTCATTACTGATATAAGCGACTTCTGTTGAAAATTAGAGTTCTTAATGTTTTTCATAAGATCTTGTATACATCTAAATTTTGTTCATTTCTCAAATACATTAATAGAATATAAGTTTTTGAGGATATGTTTTGAAATTTTATATTATATCTAATATTATGTTTCTAATCACATTGAGAAGGAATGGTAGAGAATAGTTTTAGATTTCAGATATCTATTTCGTGTATTATATTTATTTTAATCATAACTATTATAATTAAAAGTTGAATGTGGATACAATGTTTTTTAATATGATTGTGTATCTTAATGTTCAAGACTTATTCTTTGAGATCCTCTAATATGTCATGCATACATTTAGCAAAAATACATAATTAAATGTAATTACGAGTTTTTAGATTTTAGAAGTTCTATTTGCTATGAAGCTTCAATAATGTTGAATGTTTTGATATTTTAAATTTGTGCAAAGTGTGGTCATATGAGAAATACTTTCATTGCACTTTCCCCATATATCCCTATTCTACATGATGAAAGATTTTTCCATATTTTAAAATCGTATTGATATATTGATTTTGTGCAATTTAGATTCCAAGGTATATAGTTTCTTGATATAAAATGTTTTGATCTTAAGAAGAATAATAACTTCTTAAAAAACTAAGAATTACTATTCAAAAACAAAATTCTTGGTGTAGGAAGTTTTAAACTTTTTAATTTGTATGGGGAAGTGAGGGAAAGGTTTTCATTGTTCACTTCTCCTTCCGCACAATGAAAATGTTGACTTCCCCCCCACATTCCACACTTTTCACACACCCTCTCTCCTTCCTCCATATATCTATTAATCGCCCTTGTCTTTTGGGTATTTTTATCTACTTTATTTAAAGAATCCGTATATCTATGCAGCAAAGATCTCTTGGGTGATGGTTTTTTAAACAGAGCATTAGTTTAATTATTCTAGACTCACCTATTTAATTGGATTTATTTTCTTGAAAAAATTTAATTGCGAAAGGAGTATGTGTAAAGATAAGGAGCTCTACAAAATTAGAATGTTCACTGCCACTCTACGCTCTACACAATGTAAACGTTTACTGCCACTTGGAAATATGCACAATAAACTTGTGCAACTCACTTGAAGTTGTTGGTTTTTTATTTCGAATGAATTGTAATGTTTGTCTATGTGGATTTGTGATTTCATATTTTTGCATTAAATATTTTTATTATTCAATATTAAATTAATAAGTGTCTTTTGAAAGTGTGTGAACAATATTTCTTCCTCCACACTCTGCAAAAGACTAATTTAATATGCAACGTAGAGGCATGTAAAAAAAGGCTAATTCTATGATTTGTGGAGGAGGTTTGATTTTGTTCTTTCCAGAGGAAGGAGAAATGTTATGGAGGAAGTGCAACAGAAAGTCGCCTTTGTACTCTGCACAATGAAATTGTTGACAGCCACTCCGCATTCTGCACAATGAAAGCATTCATTTCCCCTTCATAGTTTACACTTTTTCTTACCCCTTCTCCTTCTTTAGCATTATGCTTATCCCCTATCTTCATATTCCTCAAATGAACTCTTCTTCCACACATTTACGAAGGATATTTGTTGAAGAATGTAACTAGTGTCAATCTTCATAATTGTATTTGAGTCATGATGTAATGTAATTGTCAAAAGAAAGAAAGAAAATTGATTTTTTATTATAAAAGAAATGACTTATTAAATCATGGGTTTCATGCATGGGTCAACAATTTCTAGGTCAAAGCCTCTAGTGAAGGCTTCAAGGTTTTGTATTGAGTCAACAAAGTCATTGTCATTTTTATTATACCCTTCTTAGGCTTTTGTATCATGTAAAAATAGTTAGTTTTGAGTCAAAAATATCATTTGTCAACTCCACACCAAGTCAGCTTGGATTAGGGCTATTCAGCCGAGTGAGAAGGCTATAAATAAGAGGAAATTTTACCTATTTGGAGGACATATACAAGAAGTTTGATCTACAAGAAATAGAAGCATAAAAAGAGAGTGAAATTGTTGGAGAAGAAGAAGATTAACTAGGAATACCTAAATAGAGTTTATGGGAATTCAATCCATCACGTGTGCAAATTTGCTAGGATATTGTTGGGGATGAAGTTCTGAATTTACTGCTAGTCCAAAGTTCTGAATCTGGTGGATAAAAATATGTAGTCGAGGGGCCAAATTATGGATTGATGCTACAACTGTGAAGCTGGTAGTTGGAAACTTTGGAAAATATCATCTATAGGAAGGAAGGGTTGACTTGGTTATTGAAGGAGGTTTTTTCTATGTCTAAGAGGGCTTGCATTTTCTTAACTTGATTTCAATCTACTAGTGGAAGAGTTGGCTGGCTTTTCCCCTATAGAGGGATTTTATCCTTGGTTGAGAGCCTATATTCCGTTTCCCTAATCTTCATGTTTTGATTTGATGGTTGATTGATGAAAAGAAGATAAAATAAGAACATAAACAAAGTTAATAAGAACTTAGGAATATCACAAGTAATTATCAATATAAGAAAATATTTTCTCCTTCTGAATTTTCTAACAATAATCACACAATGAAATCTTAAGGTAGATATTAGTCTCTTTTTAATTATTAGTTATGTTCAGTAAACATAAAAACCATAAATATAAATTTAATTAATTTAATTTTATGATGACATCACATTTATTTAATAATAATTTTATCAATTGTTAAAAGCAATTAATATTATATGAAATAAAATCTAACGTCATTTATGAATGCATCTAGGGAATCTAGAGTTGTAGGGATCATTGTTTCATTATGTGCAACTTCCTTGTGTGAAGCTTTTAGCTTACAATTTTAGCTTTCATTGTGCAAAGTAAGCTTCCTCCAAATAGTGAAATCTCTGCACAAGGAAAGCTCCAGTTAAAAAACTATAAATTTGAAAATCATAAACATAAATTAAATTAAATTAACGTAGTCTAATAGAAACTTTTTATCATTTGCTAAAAAAAATTAATGTTATTATGAAATAAAATTCAATGTCATTTATGAATGCATGCAAGGAATCCATATTTGCAGGGATCAATGTTTCATTGCGCATATCTTCCTTGTGTAGAGCTTTCATTGTGTGTATTTGCCTTGTGCAGAGATTTCATTGTGTGGAGCTTAGAATGAAAGCTTTCATTGTGTAGAGGAAAATTCCTTTCCACAGTGAAAGCTTCCCACAAGGAAATCTCTTCTTAAAAAACTATAAACCTAAGACACATTGTTGTGTGGCCACATGTGCAAAGTGCGGAGGTGCCAACAAGAGCTATGTGTGTAGATAAGTGAAGGTAGAGAAGTGCTACACATAATAAAAGTTTTGAATCCACTTTTGAACTCTGCACAAAAAAAACTTTCTCTACCCTTCTACATTAGACACAATTAAACCATTTAATTTCCTTCAGCACTTTGTACTTCTCATACTTATGCAGAAACGCAAATAATGATAAATTTCAGAAATGCAGTTATTCTCATTTCGACTCCACTTATGAACTTTGCAAAAATAAAGAGTCCACTACCCTTATGCACTGCAACCTTAGTATCTAATATCAAATGAAGTCTCTTTTTTGTAACTATTAACTATGTTCAGTACAGTGTGTTGGGTAAAATTAATTTCTTAATAAATAAAAGAAACAACTAATCACCTAGACATTAATTATCAACCTGAGGAGCGTCTTTTTATTTCAAGGCAATCAGCAAAATATATGCATGACAATACCAACAACTAACATTGGTTCTATATGATTGTGTTCTACACTATCAAGCTCATTTAAAAAGAAATAAAATGTAAAACTTGAATAATAAAACTAAAATTAAAAATAAGAAAGTAAATGAAAGGAAAAACAATTATGCTAATCACACAACTTGAATCATTGCCAAATTAAACCACACATTGTTGAACTGGAATTTTAATCTATTTCTCTCAACAGAATTCAAATGCTAATCTAGAGTAACAAATCAAATGAAATATAGTAATTGGATGAAATAACAAATCTATAAATGCAACAAACAACAAAGTACTTAAAAGAAAATAACTTTACTTCAAAGAACAATGATTGAAATTCTAAGAAACAAGCACACAACTAAACTATTCTAGATGTTCAAGGCAGAACCTCATCAAAGGTGGTGGGCCCAATTGCCCAGGACTCAGTTCTGCCTTGACAAATAACTCAGATCAGATTACAAATAATGGATGTAGAACACAATGGCTAACTTCCTTTATTAAAACATATGAGAGAAATAATTACAGCATAATGAAGCTCTTAGCTTTGCCTGAAATTCAAAAATTGTTCATCCTCTCATCTCTCATCTCTTATCTCTTCTCCTACATCCTATCTAATAATTATCCATCTCCTATCTCCTAAATATCCTTTCATTTTCACTCCATTATCCTCTAATTCTCTCGCTCTTCTTCTTGATCTCTATTTTCATTTAAATACACAAAGAACAATGGAAGTTACAACAAAGCTGATTACAAAATGATTTCCATTACAATTTTGGATTGATTACATAATCTTAATAAACAAGATTAGATCTAAAATATCTTCCCACCATGATTCAGTTGGAACAAGTTGAATCAGGTATTGCAATTGGAAGAATTTGGAAAACGGTCGTAACAACAAATCTAAGAAAATCATCTTTAAAGAACCTTCTGTTTCTCTTAATACAAACTAAATTTTAGAAAACTACTCAAAATAAAACTAATTCGATTCGTGATGGAAAAAACCCATGTTTCGGATTTTCTAGACTCTCCTTCATTTGTCTGAAACGTCCAATGCAAAACTATCACTTCTTATTCCAACGAATTTTTGACTTGGAATATATAATTATGAGTTGGAGATCAAATTTGCAATCTGGAAAATATCTTGGAGGCCAAAATCATGAGTGATGTTACAAAAAATCCATTAATAAACCATCATTGGTAAAATCATGCATAATAATCATTGATTTATTAAAAATAAAAGAGAAAAATAGTATTTATCCATAAGAGCATAAATAATTATAAAATGGAATTATATGATAAATTATGATAAATGACGTGATAAAGAATAGTAGAAACGGATGGAATAGATGATAAAAATTGTTTAATAATGACATTTTAGTGGCCCAACATACTCCCAAACTGAATATGTTGCATGTCCTTATGCAACCCAAAGCCTCTGTACTAACCAAGCTATAAAAAATGTTCATCCCAAGTCATGAAAGTGATGGAACAAATGAGTTTTTCCTCAAATAATGAATATTCAATTTTAGCAATGTTGATGAAGGCGTAACAATTTTCACATTGAATTTCAACCATATTTATATGAAGTTGGAGCAAAATATGATATAAGTAACGACAAACATCATTAACCATTTTATCAAAAACTACAAACTAGATTTCACTGAAATTTTGCAGGCATATTTCTATTATATTAATGCTTATATAATAAAAAAATCAAATCGTTTTGATGCACAGATCATGAGATATAAGCAAAATGGTTGTAGGTGACACTGCATGATTTCTACAATTTTACAAACTAATTTAACTTGAAATTTTCTGGGTTTGTGTATTTTAATGATACCTCTTTGTGTTCCAAAAATCACAAGAATCCAGTTTATAGTTTTAAATATATACACAAATCAATTTGTGCACTATATAAAAATGAAATTATATGCCTTAAATGAGAAAGAAAGTAGAAACTATCCATCATGTGTAGCAATTCCTCCCCCAAACTAGATAATTAGCATTCTCCCATGTAATACTAGAAAACAAATTGAGGTAGTTGCTACAATCGTTGTTGAAATCTATGCTTGGTGTAAAACAACATGAAGTAAGAGAGGTTTTGAGAATGAATAAGGAGATCGATGGATGATGTTGTGGTCATAATAAATGAATGAATAAAAGTAATGCTCCCCCAAACTGAAAGCTCCTATGTCTTTGAAAAATGGGAAGTGGTAAAGATGTGGAATGAATGATTATAAATAATGCTTAATGGATTTTCATGAAATTATCCTACATTGTTAATAAATGAA
The DNA here is from genome assembly GCA_000404065.3 of Pinus taeda. NCBI lineage: Eukaryota > Viridiplantae > Streptophyta > Pinopsida > Pinales > Pinaceae > Pinus > Pinus taeda. The sequence continues at coordinate 92,875 of APFE030387589.1, forward strand.
CAACTTATGTTATTTTACCTCAAGTTTTACCTCTGAAAAATGTGGAATGACATGTATGGACTGGTATTTGTTGAAGTTGATGTAGGTTGAGCTGATGCTGAAATTGATGCAAAAGGTGGAATCCATGCAAGCACATCCTATTTGTGAGTTGCTTGAGCCACTTCTGTTAGTTGCAATAGTGTAGACTCGCTACGAATAAAGTTGTCCCCCATACTTGTTGTTCTCCTGTAAAAAATTCACTAATCCGTATGCAAATTTTTTGAATAAACTGTTGTAGTTTCAAACAACAATAGATAAGTCGCATGCAAAAATTTGAATCTGATTTTTTTTTTGTATAAATGCAATAATAATATTTTGTCAAATCGGCAAGTTATGGTAGAGTTTGGTAATTATTACACACACTATCCCATAATGTATATCTTCCACCCTCAAATCAGAAAAGGGTGTCCATGACCATATAACATAGGAAAAAGGGAAAGGACATTGAGGATTCATAAATGCAGGTGACCAATCAAATAAAAGAGACGTAAAATATTACAAAGGAAATCAAAGCATTACACATCAAAAGATTTGAATTGCCCAAAAAAAGAATAAAATAGATATTAGATCATTAGATAGATAGATATTTACCTTAGGTGGAAAAGTGATGAATGCATGATTGGCGATAAATGTTAATGACTAGTGGTGGAGTGATTGGACAATAATGATATAATGTGTATAAAGATATGATTTACCATGCATGTTGGCTAATTGAATTATAAATGTTGTTCGAATGGTAAATTCTCCTTTAGAAATGAATCCATAGGGGGTAATAGGATAGAGAGTATTTGGTAGTGTAACATAGTACTTCAATACCACAAGTAGAGCCACTACTGCTAGCAGGCATTCATAGCCTCGACATTGTTGATTTTCAAACCTAAAAATGAGCCAGATTCCTCCATTTAGTATTTAGATGGTTTTTTGTTTTTTATTGCTATAAAGAGACCACTATGCTCGCATGGTAACAGAAAATCATAGTGCCATGCACTAGGATATAACAAAGTGATCAAGTTGGCTCATGATGAGACCCCCTGTCCTTCTGATAGTTTTAACTATCAAGAAGGTCATTACCTTGGTGTCGTGGCCATAATGGAATGTCAATTGTTACACCCTTATGATCATGGTAGTTTGGTTCGTGATGAGACCCCCTATCCGCTTCAAGACAATGCTTGTTACATTGCCATACTTTTATATTTTAATGCTTTTATTGTAAAGAGAGGGTAGCTCATTTACTCCTTAAGAGTCGAGGATGGCATAAGAAGTAAAAAAAATGCCATTGAAAGTTATGATTTCCCCCCCATATCATCATATCAAAGGGATTTATTCATTTGAAAGTGTAAAAGATAATCTAGCATGGTATTAGAATAATAAACCATTTTATAACAATCATTGAATCGTTTGAACAACAAAAATAAAACATGCAAAAGTGTTGTTCAATCGATTGAACATCAATCATTCAATCATTTGAACAGTAAAAATAAAACACGCAAAAGTTATTCAATCAATCGAACAACAATCGTTCAATCTTTTTAACAATAATAATAAAATATGCAAAAGTGTTGTTCAATCGATTGAACAACAATCGATCAATCATTTGAACAACAAAAATAAAACACACAAAAGTGTTCAATCGATTGAACAACAATCATTCGATCGTTTGAACAACAAAAATAAAACATGCAAAAGTTTTGTTCAATCGATTGAACAACAATCGTTCAATCATTAAAACAACAAAAATAAAACACGCAAAAGTGTTGTTTAATCGATTGAACATTAATCGTTCAATTGTTTGAACAACAAAAACAAAACACGCAAAAGTGTTATTCAATCGATTAAACAACAATCGTTCAATCATTTGAATGGAAAAAATAAAACATGCAAAAGTGTTGTTCAATTTTTTGAACAACAAAAAATAAAACACACAAAAGTGTTGTTTAATCGATTGAACAACAATAGTTCAATCATTCAAACCACAAAAATAAAACATACAAAAGTGGTGTTCAATCGATTGAACTACAATTGTTCAATTGTTTGAACAACAAAAATAAACACGCAAAAGTGTTGTTCAATCGATTGAATAACAATCGTTCAATCGTTTGAACATCAAAAATAAAATACGCAAAATTGTTGTTTAATCGATTGAACAACAATCATTTAACAACAAAAATAAAACATGCAAAAGTGTTGTTCAATCGATTGTTCGATTGAACAACAATCGTTCAATCATTTGAACAGCAAAAATAAAACACGCAAAAGTGTTATTCAATCAATTGAACAACAATCGTTCAATCGTTTGAACAACAAAAATAAAACACCCAAAAGTGTTGTTCAATCGATTGAACAACAATCGTTCAATCATTTGAACGAAAAAAATAAAACACACAAAAGTGTTGTTCAATCGATTGAACAACAATCATTCAATCATTTGAACAGCAAAAATAAAACACGCAAAAGTGTTGTTCAATCAATTGAACAACAATCGTTCAATCGTTTGAACAAAAAAAATAAAGCACCCTGAAGTGTTGTTCAATCGATTGAACAACAATCATTCAATCATTTGAACAGCAAAAATAAAACACCCAAAAGCGTTGCTCAATCAATTGAACAACAATCGTTTAATCGTTTGAACGAAAAAAATAAAACATGCAAAAGTGCTCTTCAATCGATTGAACAAAAATCGTTCTCTTCAATCGATTGAACAACAATCGTTCAATCATTTGAATGACAAAAATAAAACATGCAAAAGTGCTCTTCAGTCGATTGAAAAACAATCGTTCAATCGTTTGAATAGAACAAAAAAATATGCAAAATTTCTCTTCAATCAATTGAACAACAATCGTTCAATCGTTTGAACGACAAAAATAAAACACGCAAAAGTGCTCTTTAATCGATTGAACAACAATCGTTCAATCGTTTGAATGACAAAAATAAAACACAAAAAAGTGCTCTTCAATCGATTGAACAACAATCATTCAATCGTTTGAACGGCATAAATAAAACACGCAAAAGTGCTCTTTAATCGATTGAACAACAATCGTTCATTCATTTGAACGGAAAAAATAAAACACATAAAAGTTCTCTTCAATCGATTGAACAACAATCATTCAATCATTTGAAAGACAAAAATAAAACACGCAAAATTTCTCTGCAATCAATTGAACAACAATCGTTGAATCGTTTGAACAACAAAAATAAAACACACAAAAGTGTTGTTCAATCGATTGAACAACAATTGTTCAATCGATTGAACAACAATTGTTCAATCGTTTGAACAAAAAAAATAAATCACGCAAAATCATTGTTCAATCTATTGAACACAAATCGTTGAATCGTTTGAAAAATGAAAATAAAACATGCAAAAGTGTTGTTCAATTGATTGAACAACAATCGTTCAATCATTTGAACAACAAAAATAGAACATGCAAAAGTGTTGTTCAATTGATTGAACAACAGTCATTTGAACAACAAAAATAAAACACGCAAAAATTTTGTTCAATCGATTGAACAACAATTGTTCAATCGTTTGAACAACAAAAATAAACCATGCAAAAGTGTTGTTCAATCGATTGAACAACATTCCTTTAATCATTTGAGCAGCAAAACTAAAACACGCAAAAGTGTTCTTCAATCGATTGAACAATAATCGCTCAATCGTTTGAACAAAGAAAATAAAACATGCAAAAGTGTTGTTCAATTGATTGAACAACAATCGTTCAATTGTTTGAATGGAAAAAATAAAACATGCAAAAGTGTTGTTCAATTGATTGAATAACAATCATTCAATCATTTGAACAACAAAAATAAAAGACACAAAAATGTTGTTCAATCGATTGAACAACAATCATTAAATCATTTGAACAACAAAAATAAAACACCCAAAAGTGTTGTTCAATCGATTGAACAACAATCGTTCAATTGTTTGAATAGCAAAAATAAAACATGCAAAAGTGTTGTTCAATCGCTTGAACAACAATCGTTCAATCGTTTGAACAACAAAAATAAAACACGCAAAAGTGTTGTTCAATCGACTGAACAACAATCGTTCAATCGTTTGAATAGAAAAAATAAAACGCGCAAAAGTGTCGTTCAATTTATTGAACAACAATCGTTCAATTGTTTGAACAAAAAAAATAAAACACGCAAAAGTGTTGTTCAATCGCTTGAACACCAATCGTTCAATCATTTGAATAGCAAAAATAAAACATGCAAAAGTGTTGTTCAATCGATTGAACAACAATCGTTCAATCGTTTGAATGGAAAAAATAAAACACGCAAAAGTGTTGTTCAATCAATTGAACAACACTCGTTCAATCGTTTGAACAACAAAAATAAAACACGCAAAAGTGTTGTTCAATCGATTGAACAACAGTCGTTCAATCGATTGAACAACAGTCGTTCAATCGTTTGAACAACAAAAATAAAACATGCAAAAGTGTTGTTCAATCGATTGAACAACAATCGTTCAATCATTTGAACAACAAAAATAAAACACACAAAAGTGTTGTTCAATCAATTGAACAGTAATCATTTAATCATTTGAACAACAAAATAAAACACATAAAAGTGTTGTTCAATCATTTGAACAGCAAAAGTAAAAACACGCAAAAGTGATGTTCAATCAATTGAAACAACAATCATTCAATCATTTGAACAACGAAAATAAAACAATCAAAAGTGTTGTAAAATTGATTGAACAACAATCATTCAATCGTTTGAACAACAAAAATAAAACAAGAAAAAATGTCGTTTCAATCGATTGATCAACAATCGTTCAATCGTTTTGAACAAAAAAAATAAGACACACAAAAATGTTGTCTAACCGATTGAACAACACATCACACACACAAACAATAAGTGTTGTTCGATCGCCAATGGAGCGGAAGCTACATCTTTGAAGGAAGCAACACCTAAAACACAAAAAAAAAAGAGAAATTAGAAAAGAAACACTTTATTTAAAAACAATAAATAAATAAATAAATTAAGTTACAATAGCTATGATGTTATTTCCTCAGGGAATATCAATTTTTCAATGGAAAAAATGATCTCTTGGAAAAATGTTTTGGCATCAGTGACATGAATCTTCAAATGGAAGTCAATTATCCACTTTTTCTATTATGAATCCATTAGGTAATGAGTTGAATGGAATGCCCTTGTTTCATTAACATTTCTTTCAAGATTCACTTGTTCATAAATTGACTTCTTTTATTCCTAGGACCTGCAAAAAATGAGTGTCTACCTAAAATAAAATATTAAATCATGGAGGAAGAGAGGTGATTAGGCTCCCGTAATCTAAGAATTATGAAAAAAAAAATAACAAGTAGTTACTCTGTAAAAAAAAAATCCACGGAAAAAAAAGACCAAAGTAAAATTAATTTATTACTCGTGGGAGAGGAGTGGTCAATCATGCTAACCCACAGTGTTTTAATAATAACTCATTTTTTCATCCGATTTGAGTGATTCCAAAGCCAATTGAGATCTACTTCAAATTTATATCACGAGTAGAAATAATTTTTGAAAATTCCATGACATGATATGCCAATTTTACTTAGAACAACCTGCATAACAGAGTCATTTTCATTTCCCAACTTAATCTAACAGTGGATATTTTAAACATAACGTTTTCATTTGATGACGTATTGAACTGATTCAAATTGGAAATGAAATTAGGTTCATTTATTTATCTCCAATAGAAACAGGCTTTAAATGCAAGAAGAATTGATGTGTCAAATACTCTAATGAACATATAGAAAAATAGAGTTTTAAGAACGTTGATTTATAATAGATAGTCAATATTTGGATCATAACTTTCCCATACGATATCAAAATTGAGTGATTAAAATTGCCTTGTAAACTAGATTCATATATTAATATACCATAGAATCAAGTTTTAAAAATATATTCATTTAGGCCTCTAAAACCTGACTGTCCCAACTATGTTCCTAAGCTGCCTACTAGACACCTGGTCAATGTTTTGGTTATAACTTTTTCGTTTAAAATCAAAATGGAGTGATTCAAATTGGATTGAGAAGTATACATAAAGGGATACTTAGGATAGAAACATGTTTCAAAAATATTCCTTTTTGGTCCCTCAAAACATGATTGTCCCGATTGTGTTTTCATAACTTTCATCAAGCCCGCGAGCTAAAAAATATGATATTCAAGCAATTTTTCCATATTGGTGATAAAAGTGAGTTTTAGTTTCCATAAATGTTATTCTAATGTATCTACATACACAAATATTAAAACATTTATCACGGACGTTGATTTCCACAGCGTGTTTTAACAAAAACAACTATTTTTACATAATAAAAAAATGCATTTATTTATGTCCTTATTATTTTATTTTCTAGACCAACTTACTCTTCTTTGAAAAGTGAATATGCCTATGTATAAGAGTACTTCCAGTGGAGCCATTTTCGAAATAAGGCATCAAGTATGTACATACCAAAATTTTAAAAATGCATATTAATAGATAGTAGGGTATGAGAAACCAACTTCCCTTGAAAAGATGTTGTCAAAAATGGTTGGAGTATGGAGTGATGCTGCAAACAAATGATGGAGTGAAACCAATCTTCAATATATCCTTTAATTTCTTGATTTCCCATAATCTTCATATCATGAAGTTCTTGAGTTTTTAAAATGGCTTGTTGATGTAGATAGAAAGAAACCTCATTTTCTTCCATAGCTTCTACACTATTCGGATTTGAAACATTATCAATCTCAATATAAGTTTTCTGCAATGATGCATGTGAGATAGAATGGGTGGGAAGGGTAGGTAAATTTTGTAGTTCAACACTGTAAGCATGTTGTACTGGTTTATTAAGGCGATGGTGTGGAATGAGTTGAGCAAGAAATTGTGTAGGACATGGAGAATTTTGATGATGTAGTTGATTGGATTGTGTCATGGTTTTGATTGGAAATAAAAATGTTGTGGAAGAGTTGGTGAAGAATATGGATGATGTGTTTATGCTACAAGATGAGGGAGAGTAGTCATGCAATCATAAGATGAGCCATGCAAAACTTGTAGATAAGATTGGTGGGGGTTATATTGAGATTGACATGACTGTGCTAACACATGAGTATTCCATAATGCATTATGCAAGAAAATGGAGAGAAAGTGTATTGAACCATATATGTAGGCCATGATTTCCATGGTTGTGAAATTGTAGCGGCTTCTCCATCTATTTGATATGATTCTTCCATCTTAGATAAGGAAGAACAACTATCTATGGGAGGCTCCTTTCCCGTAATGAGGGCAAAACACTTCATCAAATTCTACCTGATTTTTCTCAACCTGAAAAACATGAAATTATGAATTTAGAGAGCTAATAAAATCATATTTAAAATTTTCAAATAAAACATTGATTTCAGCTCTTATGTCTCCTGTTCTTGTAGTAGATTTGGAAAAGAAATAAGAAACTTCTCTAGAATTCTTACTAGCCTTGGAGATTCCTCTTGAATACCTTATGCATAATTCACAAACATCATCATATGATAAGTGAAAAACATTACCTTTCCCATTACATTTAAGAGTTCTAAAAATTCATCTTTGATTCCATTGAGTAGGAGTGTTTTTAAGATCTCTTTTTCCATATACTTATGCTTTGATTTTTCAAGGTTGTATTGAAATCACTCTACATAGTCCTCCAATTTTTCATCTTCCCCTTGTATCATACTAAAAATATCTTCACTGGCCTTGCACTAGTCTTGGTACTTCTTCAAGAATACGTTCTTCATGTCCTCCCATGTTTGGATGTAGTTTCCACCAAGGCTCATGAACCATCAGAGAGCTTCTCCTTTTAGGGTAAGAGGAAACACTTTCAACCTTTGATAATTAGTACAATAATCATATCCTCTACAGATTAATTCAAACTCATATAAGAATGTATTTGGGTCTTCGTTTGCCAAACCATCAAAATTTGGTAGAGAAGATGAGGGAATTATGTGTATTTGTGTCACTCCCCCTAGGTCTTTGATAGGGAATTCCAAGGTAGCAATGTGATCCATTTATTACCATAATATAAGATTTTCTTCATGTGTTTCTTTGAGGCTCCTCCTTCAAATTTTCTTGTCAATTGTTCAATGAAATGGGTAGTGCTTAAATCACCACTTGAGTGGAATTATGAGACTTTTTTTTTCAAAATTCTACCTCTAAAACTCCTACTTTTATCAGTGCATGCTATATGACCTAAGCCTAACTACTGAGGGTAGACCCATCACTAGTTCCCCAGGATGCACACGTAGGTTCTCACTTTCCATCTTCAATATCCATCTCTCACGAAGTCAGGTATACGTCTGCAACCATATATTAGTGTGGTAGTGCTATTTGACTTCCTCCCCGACAATGGTGCCAAAATGTTGGGTAAAATTAATTGCTTAATAAATAAATAAATAAACTAATCACCTAGACATTAATTATCTACCCGAGGAGTGTCTTTTTATTTCAAGGCAATTGGAAAAATATATGCATAACAATACCAATAGCTAACACTGGTTCTATATGATTGTTTTCTATACTATCAATCTCATTTAACAAGAAATAAAATGTAAGACTTGAATAATAAAACTAAAATTGAAAAGAAGAAAGTAAATGATAGGAAAAACAATTATGCTAATTACACAACTTGAATCATTGCTAAATTAGACCACACATTGTTGAACTGGAATTTTATTCTATTGCATTGAACAGAATTCAAATGCTAAATAGAGTAACAAATCAAATGAAATATAGTAATTGGATGAAATAAGAAATCTGTAAAATGCAGCAAACAACAAATTTGTTAAAAGAAAGGAAATTTACTTCAAATAGCAATGATTGAAATTCAAAAAAACAAGCACAAAACTAAAATGTTCTACATGTTCAAGGCAGCACCTCATCCAAGGTAGTGGGCCCAACTACCCAAGACTCAATTCTGCCTTGAGAAGTAACTCAGATCATATTACAAATAATAGATGTAGAACTCAATGGTCAACTTCCTTCATTAAAACATACGAGAGAAATAATTACAGCATAATGAAGCTCTTTTCTTTGCCTCCAATTCAACAATTGTTCATCCTCTCATCTCTCATCTCTTATCTCTTCTCCTACATCCTATCTAATAATTGTTCACCTCATATGTCCTAATTATCCTTCCATTATCCCTCCATTATCCTCTAATTCTCTCCCCCTTCTCCTTGATCTCTGTTTTCGTTTAAATACACATAGAGCAAATGGAAGTTACAACAAAGTTGATTACAAAATGATTTCCATTACAATTTTTGATTGATTACATAATCTTAATAAACAAGATTATATCTAAAATAACTTCTCATCATGATTCAGTTGGAACAATTCAAATCTGGTATTGCAATTGAAAGAATTTGGAAAATGCCGCAATAGAAAATCTGAGAAAATCGTCTTCGAAGAACCTTCCATTTCCCTTAATACAAAATGAACTTTGGAAAACTACTCATCACAAAACTAACTCGGTCTGTTATGGACAAAACCCATGTTTAAGATTTTCTAGATTCTCCTTCATTGCTCTGAAACATCCAATGAAAAACTGTCACTTCTTATTCCAACGAATTTTTGAGTTGGAATATACAATTATGAGCTGGAGATCAAATTTGCAATATGGAAAAGATCTTGGAGGCTAAAATCATGAGTGATGTTACAAAAAATCCATTAATAAACCATCATTGGTAAAATCATGCATAATAATCATAAATTTATTAAAAATAAAAGAGAAAATAGTATTTATCCATAAAAGCATAAAATTATAAAATGGAATTATATGATAAATTAAAATAAATGACGTGATAAACAATGGTAGAAATAGATGAAATAGATATTAAAAAGTTATATTAATAATGAAAAATTAGTGGCCCAATAGAGTCTATCAATTTTCACCTCTAAAGCGCTTCATACAATAAAAGTTTCGAATCCATTTTCACACTTCACACAAAGGAAAAATTCACTTCCCTTTTGAATTGTACACAATTATAACATTTATTTTCCCTAGACACTCCACACTTCCCATACTTATGCAAACACTTAAATGAGAACAAGTTTCAGAATTGAAATTATTCCTGCTTCGACTCCATTTCCACATTCTGCAGAAAGAAAATGTTCACGACCCTTCTACACTCCAATCTTAGTATCAATATCAAATGAATTCTACTTTTAATGTGTAACTATTAACTATGTTCAGTAAAATTTATGAATCTTCACCTCCCCATTTTGTATCTTGTATCAAAAAATATTTATATTTCATTATAATTATAAGACACATTATTGGGTGACCACATGTAGGAAGTGCGGAGAAGTTGACAAGAGCTATGTGTGGAGATAATAAAAGATGGAGAAGATCTTCGTACAATAAAGGTTTAGACTCCCCTTTCACACCCCGCATAAAGAAAATGTTCATTTTGCACTACACACGAGAAAATACACGCCTCGTTCTAATATTAAATGGAGTCTCATTTTAATGTGTAAATATTAACTATGTTCAGTATAATGTTTGAATTCAAACCTCCGCTCTAATATTAAACAAAGTGTCCTTTTAATGCATAACTATTTGTAACATCCTCAGGTTAAAATTTCATGTAATAAATTATTAAAGGTAAAATAAGACCAAGGTCATGGGAAACATATTCCAAGCTGAATGTTGGGCAAAACATCCTAGTGGGTGTTCATTATGACTAAAAGTAATTTGGCAAAGGAAATGGAAAAGGATTTGGAAAGGAAAAAGACATTAATTAACATTTTATTTATGAAAATAATGGAAAGTAGGAGAAAAGGAAGGTGAAAGGTCACAGGTTGCATGCGAGGAGGAAAGTGAAGGAAAATAGAGGAAAATTGAAGAAAATAGAGACCTCAATAATAAAAAAAAAATTAAGGATCATTTCACATAATCTTGACAGTTCAATTTTTGAGCTCTCTCTATTATCTCACATTTAGATAATTCTTGGAGCACTCTAGCATTGGAGAAAGGAAGGGAAAGGAAGGACATGAAATCAACGGGAAGCAAAGAAGATCTGGATCAAGTGGCTACAATGGAATTCATTTTAGGTATCGAGTTGCATGTATGATTTCCTTGCTAGTTTTGGCATGCATGGTACATACATGTGTGTACTTGATCCAGGTGGATATTGGTGGCCACCTGCCAATTCCACCTGGACCCCCACCATTGTCTTTCTCAGCATTTTCAGTTTCCTTAATTGTAGCACAAC